>CM022301.1:186508470-186675795 GCA_011799875.1 Thinopyrum elongatum
CGTGAATTACTTCAAAAATTGCAGCGCTTAAGACAAGGAAAAAATTCTGTAGAAGAATATTATCAGGAATTACAAACTGGCATGATTAGATGTGGTATTGTTGAGGAGAATGAAGCTATGCTTGCACGTTTTATGGGTGGATTAAATAGAGAGATTCAGACCATTCTAGAGTATAAGGAGTATAATAATATCACTCGTTTATTCCATCTAGCTTGTAAAGCTGAACGTGAAGTGCAGGATCGACAGGCATTGGCGCGAACTAATTTTTCTGCAGGTCGATCTTCATCATGGACACCGCATGCCTCCTCTACTCCCACACGTCCTACTGCGGCACCACTGACTTCAGCCGCCAATTCCAACCGAGATACAAGAAAACAGGCACCACCACCACCATCTGCCAAGAGTACACCTTCTGGGCCTGCCCAGAGCTCTTCTTCATCTATGGCATCAACAGGGCACACACATGATATTATTTGTCGTTGTTGTAAGGGAAGAGGTCATTATGCGAGAGAATGCCAATCTCCGCGTGTTATGATTGCTACTGAGGATGGTGGGTATGAGTCCGCTAGTGACTATGATGAGGAGACTTTGGCTCTTATTACAAGTGAAGAACACGGTGGAGATGATTCTGATCATGAGACGCAATACATGGCTCCTGAAGACGTTGACAGGTATGAATGTTTAGTTGCTCAACGTGTTTTGAGTGTGCAGGTCACACAAGCTGAGAAAAATCAGAGGCATAATTTGTTCCATACAAAGGGAGTTGTGAAGGAACGTTATGTTCGCGTCATCATAGATGGAGGGAGCTGCAACAACTTGGCTAGCATGGAGATGGTGGAGAAGCTATCTCTCACCACAAGACCACATCCACATCCTTACTATATCCAATGATTCAACAACAGCGGCAAGGTTAAGGTAACACGTACTGTTCGTGTGCATTTTAGTATCTCTACATATGCTGATTATGTTGATTGTGATGTGGTACCCATGCAAGCATGTTCATTATTACTTGGTAGACCATGGCAATTTGATAAAAATTATGTACACCATGGTAGAAACAATCAGTATACTCTTGTTCATAAGGATAAACATATTACTTTGCTTCCAATGACTCCTGATTCTATTTTGAAAGATGATATTAATAGAGCTAGTAAAGCAAAACAGGAAAAAAATAAGAGTGAAAATCAGATTGTGGCAAAAGAATTTGAGTAACAAATGAAGCCTAATAATAAACCATCTAGTGTTGCTTCTGAAATTAAATTGAAAAGTGCATGTTTACTTGCCACCAAATCTGATGTTGATGAGCTAGATTTCAGCAAATCTGTTTGCTATGCTTTTGTGTGCAAAGAGGCGTTATTTTCATTCGAGGACGTGCCTTCCTCTTTGCCTCCTGCTGTCACTAACATTTTGCAGGAGTTCGCTGACGTCTTTCCACAAGACGTGTGATGAGGACATGACTACCTTGGATACGACCAAAAATATTGCATACATGTATATTTGTGAGGTGATTTCTAATGCAAACTATGCAATAATTTATTTGTGTCATCCACAACAAAAATACTTCACAAACTTTTGTGCCATGTCTAATTGCAGGTGTATGGGACATTTGTACAATTCACATATGAAGATAAGGGAAAAAGAGAAGTTTAGTTGCTGTTCAAAAAGTCCTCTCACGTCACTTTTGGGCCAAGAGAAGATAGAGTCCAAGTCTCTCACGTTCTGGATTCAGATTCGGACTGCACAGACATACCTGACTCAAAACGCCAAGAACTTTTTCATACGGACTCCGAATTGGGTGATTCTTTTTTTGTTGGAAAGTAGATTTCGTGCTCTTTCCAACCCAATTGGATTCACCTTAAAATTCATCCGGAGCTATGAGTTATCGACGAAACAATCTGACGCTGTAGCAGAATCCGAGTCAAACTACAAGTCCAAAGGTGTTGCATCACCTCCACTTGGGCCCATGAGCCTTGTACGACCTAGGGTTAGTTTTAGGCTGCCTTGGGACGTCCTTCCACCTCCTTGGCCGCCACCCCTTGCTCCTATATAAGTAGATCCATCTAGTAGCTTTTTGCTTGGGTTTTGTTTAGATTAAAAGTTCGCCATAGCTGCAACTTCGCGTACTTCGTTTGTGTTCAACGACCAGACCAAGACGTCACAGAACCCCACCTTGATCAATAAAGCTTTCATCTTATATTCGCAATATCCAGATTGCAAATCTTAGTTTCTTGCTTGTTCTTCGTTTGCTTGCAGGAGATAGACCCTCGTGGTCAGGTTGATTGTGCTCCGGCGTGGTCAATAACCTCTCGGAGTTGGTTTAGTGATTGCTAAGGCGCGACGTCCTCGCACGTTCGTAGTCGGATCGTCAAAGTCTACTCCACCAAAAACGATAGCTATCATCTCATCGAAAGATCGGGACACCCTCGCCTCTATCAAGTGGTATCAGTTTTCAGGTTGCTCGGTGAGAATTTCCAGTTTTCCCTAGATTAGATTTATTTTCTTACCTATTGTTCAAGAAAAAGCCACAAAAAAAAGTTAGATCTATTCATCCTTTGTCCAAGCCAGTCTGAGCCTTTGCAATTTTCTTTTCATTGTTTGCATTATTGAATTATCGGTTGCATCGTCGTGTTCAGTTGCTGGTCTTAGTGTCTAGTTCGTTTAGAGTTTCGAGTTCTGTTCACATTAGTCACGCCGCCGCTGCATCGTTATTCCTTCCGCTGTCCACCATCCCATCCATCAATTTCCACATCGTGCTACCCACTGTTCATTGTCATAATCATAGTTGAGGTCGTTCACATCTGTGCTTGATCCAATCTACATCTTATCTAGTTTGTTTTGGAAAGAGGGAGAGAGAAAAAAAGAGAGAAAAAAAAAGTAAAAAAAAAGTTAGAGAAAAAAAAGAGAGAAAGAAAAAGAAAAAAGTGTGAAAAAAAAAGAGAGAAGAAAAAAAAACAAAATTCGGATCTATCTAGACTCAATCTCGTAGCTGAATTCGGATTGGAATCTGTTTTGCGCAGTGTTTAGTAAAACAGGCATATCTTTTTCATACGAAGTCTGTTTTGGCTCCGTGAGTACTCAAATTAAAGCTAGCGACGAGCCGCATCAAAATAGTTGCAGAAGCTAGTTCCATATTTGACACCTCAAAATCGGCTTCTAAATAGGTCTTTTTGCCCTCCGAAGTTCGTGAACACAGCTTGTTCCAGTTTTTCAGGCCAGTTTTAGAATTTTTTGACTCCTCATATCAACTCGGAATTGAGTGATTCTTTTTGCATTTGAAAGCTTGAGTCAGTGCCATTCTTGAGAAAAATTATCATAAAATTGGCACAAACTTTTATAGAATAAAGTTGGAGAGAGAATTATTGGTATATGCTACTTGGTAGTTATTTCTCATCATTATCTTTACTGCCATTGTGATCTTCACTTATATTTTGCTGTCCAGAGCTACTTCATATCCTTTATTGATGCTATTTGTGCTACTCCGTGACCTCATTAGTGTTCTAGGCTCGCGTCTCTAGTCCGGTCTAGCCTAGGACCAGCACAGTACCGTCGTTGAGCGTTTATTCAACATTGCATCTCTGAATTGATTATTGCTAATCTTTTGCTACCAAATATTTAAGCCTTCCAAGCTCCACATATTTCTACACCGTGTATACGTACGTTCTCCTGGCAATCGTTTTACTCAATCTTCGGAGTTATTTGACACCGCTGGTTGCCTGTCACCACCTGCTGCATGGTAAGAACTTGTAAGATATTGATATTTGCTACACTGTGAGTGTTTTACCACCACATCCTAGTAGTTCATAAGAACATTATTCTTGGATTTTGTTTCTTGTTTTCTACTAACTATGGCAGGTTCCGGAGTTGTTAGTTCTTGGGCTTCATCGATCGTGGGAGATTTGCCACCACCTAAGAAAACACAACAACTGTCACAAGAGGAGCAACAACATCAGAATGCACATAATTAGGTTAATGTCTTCATGCCACCATTTATTGGTCGTTTTAGACCTGATTTATATATTGAATGGGAGTACGAAATAAATGCTATATTTGCTTCCCATAATTTTGATGAGCGTGGAAAATTTCAAGCTGCGGTTAGTACTTTCAGTAGCTTTGCTTTAGTTTGGTGGAGTGAATACCGTCGGTTAAACCCTGATTATATACCTACTACTTGGGATGGTTTAAAACATGTCATGAGAGATAGATTCGTAGATGTTCATTATACTCGTGGCATGATTAAAAAACTACAACATTTAAAACAAGGTAGTGACACCGTAACAAAATATTATGATGATTTACAAACTACATTATTGCACTCATTTTTAGAAGAAAGTGAAGAAGATTTTATGGATAGATTTTGGGGAGGATTAAACTGTGATATTCAAGAGATTCTAATTCATGAAGAGTGTTATCCTATGGACCATTTGTTTCGTCTTGCTTGCAAAGCTGAACAGGAAATAAAACGACGTGTTGGCCACAAGGAGAACAAGCGCACGGTGCACATTCCAAGTGTTGATACAGATGTTTCTTCAACTACTAGGCGTACTATGACAACCACATCCGTTGTTGCGAGGACTACATCATCTCCATCATGTGACACATCACCTCCAAGAGTGCCTACATCATCTGAGTTGATCATAAGAGGTAATGACAAAGGTACAGATTTTCAACTTTCACATGAGAATGATGCATGCCTAGTTAACTTGAATACATCATGTGTTGTGTTACCTCTTGATTTGAGCACACCAACTATTTTAGAGAATCGTGTTACTGTCATGAATGCGTCATGTGATCAAAGAGTTGAAGTATCAACAATTTTGAGTGCACCCAATGAATTAACTGTTGATGCAAAAGAAACAATGTTTAATCCTTTTGATATGACCTCTAATCTTGGTGATGATTTTGTGTCAAAAGACTTATTGCATGTTTGCTTATTTAAGCATGTAGTAGCATGTAAATTTGATGCAAGTAAGGTTTATTCACCAATGTTGGGATGGTTTAATGATGAACATTGTCAATCCTTTGATATGAATAAGAGCTTCACTTATATGTGCAAATTGAGTTGCAATATTTTCATGTCTTCTAATACTTGTGATAATATTTTGGCTTTACATTTTATGAACTATGAAAGTTACTCATGTATACATGTGTCATATGTGCAAAAATCAAGGGAAGTAAAAATGGATGACATATACATATACAACATGTACACCTTCTGGGCCTGCCCAGAGCTCTTCTTCATCTATGGCATCAACAGGGCACACACATGATATTATTTGTCGTTGTTGTAAGGGAAGAGGTCATTATGCGAGAGAATGCCAATCTCCGCGTGTTATGATTGCTACTGAGGATGGTGGGTATGAGTCCGCTAGTGACTATGATGAGGAGACTTTGGCTCTTATTACAAGTGAAGAACACGGTGGAGATGATTCTGATCATGAGACGCAATACATGGCTCCTGAAGACGTTGACAGGTATGAATGTTTAGTTGCTCAACGTGTTTTGAGTGTGCAGGTCACACAAGCTGAGAAAAATCAGAGGCATAATTTGTTCCATACAAAGGGAGTTGTGAAGGAACGTTATGTTCGCGTCATCATAGATGGAGGGAGCTGCAACAACTTGGCTAGCATGGAGATGGTGGAGAAGCTATCTCTCACCACAAGACCACATCCACATCCTTACTATATCCAATGGTTCAACAACAGCGGCAAGGTTAAGGTAACACGTACTGTTCGTGTGCATTTTAGTATCTCTACATATGCTGATTATGTTGATTGTGATGTGGTACCCATGCAAGCATGTTCATTATTACTTGGTAGACCATGGCAATTTGATAAAAATTCTGTACACCATGGTAGAAACAATCAGTATACTCTTGTTCATAAGGATAAACATATTACTTTGCTTCCAATGACTCCTGATTCTATTTTGAAAGATGATATTAATAGAGCTAGTAAAGCAAAACAGGAAAAAAATAAGAGTGAAAATCAGATTGTGGCAAAAGAATTTGAGCAACAAATGAAGCCTAATAATAAACCATCTAGTGTTGCTTCTGAAATTAAATTGAAAAGTGCATGTTTACTTGCCACCAAATCTGATGTTGATGAGCTAGATTTCAGCAAATCTGTTTGCTATGCTTTTGTGTGCAAAGAGGCGTTATTTTCATTCGAGGACGTGCCTTCCTCTTTGCCTCCTGCTGTCACTAACATTTTGCAGGAGTTCGCTGACGTCTTTCCACAAGACGTGTGATGAGGACATGACTACCTTGGATACGACCAAAAATATTGCATACATGTATATTTGTGAGGTGATTTCTAATACAAACTATGCAATAATTTATTTGTGTCATCCACGACAAAAATACTTCACAAACTTTTGTGCCATGTCTAATTGCAGGTGTATGGGACATTTGTACAATTCACATATGAAGATAAGGGAAAAAGAGAAGTTTAGTTGCTGTTCAAAAAGTCCTCTCACGTCACTTTTGGGCCAAGAGAAGATAGAGTCCAAGTCTCTCACGTTCTGGATTCAGATTCGGACTGCACAGACATACCTGACTCAAAACGCCAAGAACTTTTTCATACGGACTCCGAATTGGGTGATTCTTTTTTTTTGGAAAGTAGATTTCGTGCTCTTTCCAACCCAATTGGATTCACCTTAAAATTCATCCGGAGCTATGAGTTATCGACGAAACAATCTGACGCTGTAGCAGAATCCGAGTCAAACTACAAGTCCAAAGGTGTTGCATCACCTCCACTTGGGCCCATGAGCCTTGTACGACCTAGGGTTAGTGTTAGGCTGCCTTGGGACGTCCTCCCACCTCCTTGGCCGCCACCGCTTGCTCCTATATAAGTAGATCCATCTAGTAGCTTTTTGCTTGGGATTTGTTTAGTTAAAAGTTAGCCATTGCAACTTCGTGTACTTCGTTTGTGTCCAACGACCAGACCAAGACCGCTTTCGGATCCCCACCATTATCAATACTTCATCTATATTCGCAATATTCAGATTGCATTATCATATTCTTGCTTGTTCTTCGATTGCGTGCGGGAATAAACCTTCGTGGTCAGGCTGATCGTGCTTCCAGCATCGTCAGTAACCTCAGGAGATTGGTTTAGCGATTGCTAAGGCGCAACGTCGTGCACGTTTGTAGTCGGATCGTCAAAGTCGGCTCCACCAAATCGATAGTTACCATCTCATCGAAAGATCGGGACACCCTCGCCTCTATCAACGTGCCACCGGGATTACCACCTATTCGCGGGATTGAGCATCAGATTGACTTAATTCCCGGTGCTTCGTTGCCAAACCGTGCGCCATACCGTACCAATCCAGAGGAGACGAAGGAGATTATGCGTCAAGTACAGGAGCTGCTCGACAAAGGTTATATACGCGAATCTCTTAGTCCTTGTGTTGTTCCTATTATACTAGTGCCAAAAAAGGATGGTACGTCGCGTATGTGTGTTGATTGTAGAGGCATTAATAATATTACTATTTGTTATCGTCATCCTATTCCTAGGCTAGATGATATGCTTGATGGATTGAGTGGCTCTACAATATTCTCCAAAGTTGATTTGCGTAGTGGATACCATCAAATTCGTATGAAATTGGGAGATGAATGGAAAACAGCATTTAAAACTAAGTTCAGTTTATATGAGTGGTTAGTCATGCCTTTTAGGTTAGCTAATGCACCTAGTACTTTCATGAGATTAATGAACGAAGTTTTACGTGCTTTCATTGGACGATTTGTGGTAGTTTACTTTGATGATATATTGATTTATAGCAAATCTTTGGAGGAACATTTGGAACATTTACGTGCTGTTTTTATTGCTCTACGTGATGCACGTTTGTTTGGTAACCTTGGGAAGTGCACTTTTGCACCGACCGAGTATCTTTTCTTGGCTATGTTGTTACTCCACAGGTAATTGAAGTTGATAAAGCCAAGATTGAAGCTATTGAGAGTTGGCCGCAGCCCAAAACGGTCACACAAGTGAGGAGTTTCCTTGGCCTCGCTGGTTTCTATAGGCGTTTTGTGAGAGATTTCAGTACCATTGCTGCACCTCTCAACGAGCTTACAAAGAAGGATGTGCCTTTTGTTTGGGGTACCGCACAGGAAGAAGCCTTCACGGTGTTGAAAGATAAGTTAACACATGCTCCTTTACTCCAACTTCCTGATTTTAGTAAGACTTTTGAGCTTGAATGTGATGCTAGTGGAATTGGATTAGGAGGTGTGTTATTACAAGATGGCAAACCTGTTGCATACTTTTCTGAAAAATTGAGTGGGCCTAGTCTGAATTACTCTACTTATGATAAGGAATTATATGCTCTTGTTCGGACTTCGGAAACATGGGAACATTCTTTATGGCCCAAAGAATTTGTTATTCATTCTGATCATGAATCTTTGAAACATATTAAAAGTCAAGCCAAACTGAACCGTAGACATGCTAAATGGGTTGAATTCATTGAGACTTTCCCTTATGTCATTAAACACAAGAAGGGTAAAGAAAATGATATTGCTGATGCATTGTCTCGTTGTTATACTATGCTTTCACAACTTGACTTTAAAATATTTGGTTTGGAGACCATCAAAGATCAATATGTGCATGATGTTGAATTTAAAGATGTATTGCAGAATTGTAAAGAAGGGAGAACATGGCACAAGTTCGTTGTTAACGATGGATTTGTGTTTCCTGCTAACAAGCTATGCATTCCAGCTAGCTCCGTTCGTCTTTTGTTGTTGCAGGAGGCGCATGGAGGAGGATTAATGGGACACTTTGGCGTAAAGAAGACGGAGGATGTACTTGCTACACATTTCTTTTGGCCAAAGATGAGACGGGATGTTGAGCGCTTTGTGGCTCACTGCACTACATGTCAAAAAGCTAAGTCACGACTCAATCCTCATGGTTTATATATGCCTTTGCCTGTACCTAGTGTTCCATGGGAGGATATATCTATGGACTTTGTTTTGGGTTTACCTCGAACAAAGAAGGGGAGGGATAGCATATTTGTTGTCATGGATAGGTTCTCGAAAATGGCACACTTTATACCATGTCATAAAACCGATGATGCTGCTAATGTTGCTGATTTGTTCTTTCGTGAAATTATTCGCTTGCATGGTGTGCCAAATACTATTGTTTCAGATCGTGATACTAAATTTCTTAGCCACTTTTGGAGATGTTTATGGGCTAAGTTGGGGACTAAACTGCTTTTTAGTACTACTTGTCACCCCCAAACTGATGGACAAACTGAAGTAGTCAATAGAACTTTGTCTACTATGCTTAGGGCTGTTTTGAAGAATAATAAGAAAATGTGGGAAGAATGCCTGCCTCATATTGAATTTGCTTATAATTGTTCATTGCATTCTACTACTAAGATGTGCCCTTTTGAAATTGTGTATGGTTTCCTACCTCGTGCACCCATTGATTTGTTGCCTCTTCCATCTTCGGAGAAGGTTAATTTTGATGCTAAACAACGTGCTGAATTGATCTTAAAAATGCATGAGTTAACTAAGGAGAACATTGAGCGTATGAATGCTAAATATAAACTTGCTGGAGATAAGGGTAGAAAACATGTTGTGTTTGCACCTGGAGATCTTGTTTGGTTACATTTGCGTAACGATAGATTTCCTGATTTGCGCAAATCAAAGCTAATGCCACGTGCTGATGGTCCTTTTAAGGTGTTAGAGAAAATAAATGATAATGCATATAAACTTGAGCTGCCTGCAGATTTTGGGGTTAGTCCCACTTTTAACATTGCAGATTTGAAGCCTTATTTGGGTGAGGAAGATAAGCTTCCGTCGAGGACGACTTCATTTCAAGAAGGGGAGGATGATGAGGACATCAATTCCATTGTTACACCCATAGCCCCTGCTGCTATACATACTGGACCAATTACTAGAGCTCACGCACGCCAATTAAATTATCAGGTACTTTCGTTTCTTGGTAATGATTCTAATGTTCATGAGAATATGATGCTGCCTAAATTGGATACATTTGTTTTGCTTACAAATGAAGGGCCTAGCTTGGACAAGAAAGAGGAACCTTGGAGCAAGTTCAAGCATGGAGATGATGGCATGCGTAAGGGGAACAAGAACGGAGTTACAAGTGATGATTTCAGGACTTTGAAGCCACCATAATGAGTGCAGGAAGCCTTGGACGAAATATACAAGATGCCACTTCATAAATTTCGTCCAGAGGCTATTATAGGTGTTGCGTCACCTTATTATTGGGCCAGGCCCATGTAATTTCGAAATACTTTAGTATAGGCTGTTTTTAGAGTCCGTATGTGTGGGGAAACAAGAGATAGGGTTGGTTTCGGACCCCTCCTTCAAGGGCCACGAAATCCCCCCCTCTTCCTCCATATATACAGCCCTTAGGGCACCGTTTAGACTTTGGGTTTTGTTTAGATTAAAAGTTCGCCATAGCTGCAACTTCGCGTACTTCGTTTGTGTTCAACGACAAGACCAAGACGTCACAGAACCCCACCTTGATCAATAAAGCTTTCATCTTATATTCGCAATATCCAGATTGCAAATCTTAGTTTCTTGCTTGTTCTTCGTTTGCTTGCAGGAAATAGACCCTCGTGGTCAGGTTGATCGTGCTCCGGCGTGGTCAATAACCTCTCGGAGTTGGTTTAGCGATTGCTAAGGCGCGACGTCCTCGCACGTTCGTAGTCGGGTCGTCAAAGTCTACTCCACCAAAAACGATAGCCACCATCTCATCGAAAGACGGGACACCTCTGCCTCTATCACTTCCTCCCAAATATCTCCATGAATTTTTATCGCGTTTGGACTTCGTTTGGTATGGTATTTCTGCAAAACAAAAAACACGCAAAAAACAGGAACTGGCACTAGGCACTAGATTAATAAGTTAGTCCATAAAAATAATATTAAAGTGCACCAAAACCATATAAAATTGCAATAAACTTGGCATGAATACTTCATAAATTATAGATACTTTGGAGACGTATCATGTGCTACTACCTCGTCATAAGTATTTGTGCACTAGAAGTCAAGGTGTTCCGGAGACCCGCAACTTCTACAAGAAACTTGATACATATAACATAACATAGATGCACATGAATTTAACGTTCCTAGCATTTCTAATGTATCCATAGAATTAATTCTCTTCTTGAGAATTGCATCATCAAAGAACTTATCAAGTGTGTGCAAGAGGTTACTCTTGGAAGTGGGAGATGGGCATGGGTGAATTTCTTCCTCCTCTTCTTCTTCCTCGATGCTTTCTTTTTCTTCTAAACACACTTGTTCATCCAAGTTCAAATGTTCTTTGTGATCCCCTTTTGATAGAGGCGAGGGTGTCCCGATCTTTCGATGAGATGATAGCTATCGTTTTTGGTGGAGTAGACTTTGACGATCCGACTACGAACGTGCGAGGACGTCGTGCCTTAGCAATCGCTAAACCAACTCCGAGAGGTTATTGACCACGCCGGAGCACAATCAACCTGACCACGAGGGTCTATCTCCTGCAAGCAAACGAAGAACAAGCAAGAAACTAAGATTTGCAATCTGGATATTGTGAATATAAGATGAAAGCTTTATTGATCAAGGTGGGGTTCTGTGATGTCTTGGTCTGGTCGTTGAACACAAACGAAGTACGCGAAGTTGCAGCTATGGCGAACTTTTAATCTAAACAAAACCCAAAGTCTAAACGGTGCCCTAAGGGCTGTATATATGGAGGAAGAGGGGGGGAATTTTGTGGCCCTTGAAGGAGGGGTCCGAAACCAACCCTATCTCTTGTTTCCCCACACATACGGACTCTAAAAACAGCCTATACTCAAGTATTTCGAAATTACATGGGCCTGGCCCAATAATAAGGTGACGCAGCACCTATAATAGCCTCTGGACGAAATTTATGAAGTGGCATCTTTGTATATTTCGTCCAAGGCTTCATGCACTCATTATGGTGGCTACAAAGTCCTGAAATCATCACTTGTAACTCCGTTCTTGTTTCCCGTGCGCATGCCATCATCTCCATGCTTGAACTTGCTCCAATGTTCCTCTTTCTTGTCCAAGCTAGGCCCTTCATTCGTAAGCAAAACAAATGTATCCACTTTAGGCAGCATCATATTCTCATGAACATTAGAATCATTACCAAGAAACGAAAGTACCTGATAATTTAATTGGCGTGCGCGAGCTCTAGTAATTGGTCCAGTATGTATAGCAGCAGGGGCTGTGGGTGTAACAATGGTATTGATGTCCTCATCATCCTCCCCTTCTTGAAATGAAGTCGTCCTCGACGGAAGCTCATCTTCCTCACCCAAATAAGGCTTCAAATCTGCAATGTTAAAAGTGGGACTAACCCCAAAATCTGCAGGCAGCTCAAGTTTATATGCATTATCATTTATTTTCTCTAACACCTTAAAAGGACCATCAGCACGTGGCATTAGCTTTGATTTGGGCAAATCAGGAAATCTATCCTTACGCAAATGTAACCAAACAAGATCTCCAGGTGCAAACACAACATGTTTTCTACCCTTATCTCCAGAAAGTTTATATTTAGCATTCATACGCTCAATGTTCTCCTTAGTTAACTCATGCATTTTTAAGATCAATTCAGCACGTTGTTTAGCATCAAAATTAACCTTCTCCGAAGATGGAAGAGGCAACAAATCAATGGGTGCACGAGGTAGGAAACCATATACAATATCAAAAGGGCACATCTTAGTAGTAGAATGCAATGAACGATTATAAGCAAATTCAATATGAGGCAGGCATTCTTCCCACATTTTCTTATTATTCTTCAAAACTGCCCTAAGCATAGTAGACAAAGTTCTATTGACTACTTCAGTTTGTCCATCAGTTTGGGGGTGACAAGTAGTACTAAAAAGCAGTTTAGTCCCCAACTTAGCCCATAAACATCTCCAAAAGTGGCTAAGAAATTTAGTATCACGATCTGAGACAATAGTATTTGGCACACCATGCAAGCGAATAATTTCACGAAAGAACAAATCAGCAACATTAGCAGCATCATCGGTTTTATGACATGGTATAAAGTGTGCCATTTTCGAAAATCTATCCACGACAACAAATATGCTATCCCTCCCCTTCTTTGTTCGAGGTAAACCTAAAACAAAGTCCATAGATATATCCTCCCAAGGAACACTAGGTACTGGCAAAGGCATATATAAACCATGAGGATTGAGTCATGACTTAGCTTTTTGACATGTAGTGCAGCGAGCAACAAAACGCTCAACATCCCGTCTCATCTTTGGCCAAAAGAAATGTGTAGCAAGTACATCCTCTGTCTTCTTTACGCCAAAGTGTCCCATTAATCCTCCTCCATGCGCCTCCTGCAACAACAAAAGACGAACAGAGCTAGCTGGAATGCATAGCTTGTTAGCACGAAAAACAAATCCATCGTTAACGACGAACTTGTTCCATGTTCTCCCTTCTTTACAATTCTGCAATACATCTTTAAATTCAGCATCATGCACATATTGATCTTTGATGGTCTCCAAACCAAATATTTTAAAGTCAAGTTGTGAAAGCATAGTATAACGACGAGACAAAGCATCAGCAATAACATTTTCTTTACCCTTCTTGTGTTTAATGACATAAGGGAAAGTCTCAATGAATTCAACCCATTTAGCATGTCTACGGTTCAGTTTGGCTTGACTTTTAATATGTTTCAAAGATTCATGATCAGAATGAATAACAAATTCTTTGCGCCATAAATAATGTTGCCATGTTTCCAAAGTCCGAACAAGAGCATATAATTCCTTATCATAAGTAGAGTAATTCAGACTAGGCCCACTCAATTTTTCAGAAAAGTATGCAACAGGTTTGCCATCTTGTAATAACACACCTCCTAATCCAATTCCACTAGCATCACATTCAAGCTCAAAAGTCTTATTAAAATCAGGAAGTTGGAGTAAAGGAGCATGTGTTAACTTATCTTTCAACACCGTGAAGGCTTCTTCCTGTGCGGTACCGCAAACAAAAGGCACATCCTTCTTTGTAAGCTCGTTGAGAGGTGCAGCAATGGTACTGAAATCTCTCACAAAACGCCTATAGAAACCAGCGAGGCCAAGGAAACTCCTCACTTGTGTGACCGTTTTGGGCTGCGGCCAACTCTCAATAGCTTCAATCTTGGCTTTATCAACTTCAATTCCCTGTGGAGTAACAACATAGCCAAGAAAAGATACTCGGTCGGTGCAAAAGGTGCACTTCCCAAGGTTACCAAACAAACGTGCATCACGTAGAGCAATAAAAACAGCACGTAAATGTTCCAAATGTTCCTCCAAAGATCTGCTATAAATCAATATATCATCAAAGTAAACTACCATAAATCGTCCAATGAAAGCACGTAAAACTTCGTTCATTAATCTCATGAAAGTACTAGGTGCATTAGTTAACCCAAAAGGCATGACTAACCACTCATATAAACCGAACTTAGTTTTAAATGTTGTTTTCCATTCATCTCCCAATTTCATACGAATTTGATGGTATCCACTACGCAAATCAACTTTGGAGAATATTGTAGAGCCACTCAATTCATCAAGCATATCATCTAGCCTAGGAATAGGATGACGATAACGAATAGTAATATTATTAATGCCTCTACAATCAACACACATACGCGACGTACCATCCTTTTTTGGCACTAGTATAATAGGAACAGCACAAGGACTAAGAGATTCGCGTATATAACCTTTGTCGAGCAGCTCCTGTACTTGACGCATAATCTCCTTTGTCTCCTCTGGATTGGTACGGTATGGCGCACGGTTTGGCAATGAAGCACCGGGAATTAAGTCAATCTGATGCTCAATCCCGCGAATAGGTGGTAATCCCGGTGGCACGTCTTGTGGAAAGACGTCAGCGAACTCCTGCAAAATGTTAGTGACAGCAGGAGGCAAAGAGGAAGGCACGTCCTCGAATGAAAATAACGCCTCTTTGCTCACAAAAGCATAGCAAACAGATTTGCTGAAATCTAGCTCATCAATATCAGATTTGGTGGCAAGTAAACATGTACTTTTCAATTTAATTTCAGAAACAACACTAGATGGTTTATTATTAGGCTTCATTTGTTGCTCAAATTCTTTTGCCACAATCTGATTTTCACTCTTATTTTTCTCATGTTTTGCTTTACTAGCTCTATTAATATCATCTTTCAAAATAGAATCAGGAGTCATAGGAAGCAAAGTAATATGTTTATCCTTATGAACAAGAGTATACTGATTGTTTCTACCATGGTGTACAGAATTTTTATCAAATTGCCATGGTCTACCAAGTAATAATGAACATGCTTGCATGGGTACCACATCACAATCAACATAATCAGCATATGTAGAGATACTAAAATGCATACGAACAGTACGTGTTACCTTAACCTTGCCGCTGTTGTTGAACCATTGGATATAGTAAGGATGGGGATGTGGTCTTGTGGTGAGAGATAGCTTCTCCACCATCTCCATGCTAGCCAAGTTGTTGCAGCTCCCTCCATCTATGATGACGCGAACAGAACGTTCCTTCACAACTCCCTTTGTATGGAACAAATTATGCCTCTGATTTTGCTCAGCTTGTGTGACCTGCACACTCAAAACACGTTGAGCAACTAAACATTCATACCTGTCAGCATCTTCAGGAGCCATGTATTGCGTCTCATGATCAGAATCATCTCCACCGTGTTCTTCACTTGTAATAAGAGCCAAAGTCTCCTCATCATAGTCACTAGCGGACTCATACCCACCATCCTCAGTAGCAATCATAACACGCGGAGATTGGCATTCTCTGGCATAATGACCTCTTCCCTTACAACGACGACAAATAATATCATGTGTGTGCCCTGTTGATGCCATAGATGAAGAAGAGCTCTGGGCAGGCCCAGAAGGTGTACTCTTGGCAGATGGTGGTGGTGGTGCCTGTTTTCTTGTATCTCGGTTGGAGTTGGCGGCTGAAGTCAGTGGTGCTGCAGTAGGACGTGTGGGAGTAGAGGAGGCACGCGGTGTCCATGATGAAGATCGACCTGCAGAAAAATTAGTTCGCGCCAATGCCTGTCGATCCTGCACTTCATGTTCAGCTTTACAAGCAAGATGGAATAAACGAGTGATATTATTATACTCCTTATACTCTAGAATGGTCTAAATCTCTCTATTTAATCCACCCATGAAACGTGCAAGCATGGCTTCATTCTCCTCAACAATACCACATCTAATCATGCCAGTTTGTAATTCCTGATAATATTCTTCTACAGAATTTTTTCCTTGTCTTAAGCGCTGCAATTTTTGAAGTAATTCACGTTGATAATATGGTGGAACCCAACGAGTACGCATAGCAGTTTTCAAAGCAGCCCACGTAGCTGGACTAGGATATAATCTACAATGTTTAGACCACCATACACATGCAAAACTAGTAAAAGCACAAACAGCAGCAGCAACACGTCTCTCCTCGGGATATTGTAAACATGTAAAACGTTGTTCAGTTTCTAACTCCTAAGTAAGATATATATCAGGAACATATCTACCCTCAAATGGTGGAATATTCAATTTTAGTTTAGGAATATGGTCATGATCTCGTACCTGAGGTGGTAATGCAGCCCTACCATTGCGATTATTGGCATGTGGACGACCTGGTGCTAGTACGTAGTTCTGATTTTGATCAACCTCATCCTCGTAATCGCCCGCATAATCGTCCTCCTCAGCGGCAACAGGAGCCATAGAAGCATCAACAGTAGGTGCAGCGGCACCAGAAGTTTGACCAGGCTCAAGGGGAACGCGCTGTGCTCGTCCCACTTGATTTGGAAGGCGACGTTGTTGTTGTTGTAGAGGTGCGACAGGTGCAGCGGGCGGTGGTTGTGGAAGACGTGCGAGCAATTCATTAAACTTGTTATCGAGCTTAGTTTCGAACGTCTTCTCAATTCCATCTATCTTCTCCATGGCCTCTTCAAATCTATTTAGCACATCTTGCACCTGTCCACTCATCATTTGCTGAAATTTATCATGTAGCTGTTTGTTCGTCATGTTCTCCCAATCAGTCTCATCGGCTTGTGATCCTGCCATGGTTAGCAGCAATAGAAACACACAAGAATATGATCCTACAGACTACTGGGAAGTGGTGGTGGTGGTGTATCACAAAACCGTCAAGAGAATCTCAAATGCTTACCAGTTCTTACCCAGCAGCAGGTGGTGATCGGCAACCGTCGTAGTCAAAACTCTTAAAGATTGGACAGAGCGATTGCCAGGTGGTGTCAAACGCACGACGTAGATGTATGTGGTGCTAGGAAGGCTTATGATATGGTAGCAAAAATGTCAGCAATAATCAATTCAGAGATGCAAAGTTGAATAAACGCTCAACGACGGTACTGTGCTGGTCCTAGGCTAGACCGTACTAGAGACGCGAGCCTAGAACACTAACAAAATCACGACGCGGCACGTAAACAAGGGAAGAGCACACTAAAAAAAAATTCCGTTCCTTTTTTTTGCGTTTTTTTTTTGCGCTCCTTTTTTTTTTGCAAAAAATCACTATAATGGCGAGTGTCTCAAAACTCTTCCCAAGTCAAACTAACAGGATTGGCACCAAATTTTTTTTTCGGAAATCAGGGCAGCGACGACGAAAAAGTGCGACAAAAAATCACTATGATGGCAAGTGTCTCAAAACGCTCCCTGGGACCTAAAAATAGGATAGGGAAAAAATATTTTTGACTGCCAAAATTTTGGCCTAAAAACTGCACGGGGGTCTCCAGACTTTTTTTTTTTGGGTCCGAAACCTACTCAGGCAAGGAAACACGAATCGGAAACTAGATGGATCTCGAAAACAAACCTAATATGAAAAGAACTCAGATTGGTGGTGGATATATGGTGGTGGTATATGGATACAGATCGGTGACGGATAAGCGGTGGTGGTAGATGGCAGGGGCGATGATGATGGTGCAGCGGCGGCGTGACAACTTATGACCAGAACTCGAAACTCTAAAGGACTAGACGCTAAGACCAGCAACTAGACACGACGATGCAACCGAAAATTCAACAAAGCAAAAACCCTAAAAAGATTATGCAAAGGCTCAGATTGGTTCGGATATGATGAACTAACCCTAATTTTTTTTTGGCTTTTTCGTGGACTGTAGGTATGAAGAACAGACTCGATCTAAACTACGAAAAACTGTAAAATCTCACCGAGCAACCTGAAAATCTGATACCACTTGATAGAGACGAGGGTGTCCTGATCTTTCGATGAGATGATAGCTATCATTTTTGGTGGAGTAGACTTTGACGATCCGACTACGAACGTGTGAGGACGTCGCGCCTTAGCAATCGCTAAACCAACTCCGAGAGGTTATTGACCATGCCGGAGCACAATCAACCTGACCACGAGGGTCTATCTCCTGCAAGCAAACGAAGAACAAGCAAGAAACTAAGATTTGCAATCTGGATATTGCGAATATAAGATGAAAGCTTTATTGATCAAGGTGGGGTTCTATGACGTCTTGGTCTGGTCGTTGAACACAAACGAAGTACGCGAAGTTGCAGCTATGGCGAACTTTTAATCTAAACAAAACCCAAAGTCTAAATGGTGCCCTAAGGGCTTTATATATGGAGGAAGATGGGGGGAATTTCGTGGCCCTTGAAGGAGGGGTCCGAAACCAACCCTATCTCTTGTTTCCCCACACATACGGACTCTAAAAACAGCCTATACTCAAGTATTTCGAAATTACATGGGCCTGGCCCAATAATAAGGTGACGCAGCACCTATAATAGCCTCTGGACGAAATTTATGAAGTGGCATCTTTGTATATTTCGTCCAAGGCTTCATGCACTCATTATGGTGGCTTCAAAGTCCTGAAATCATCACTTGTAACTCCGTTCTTGTTTCCCATGCGCATGCCATCATCTCCATGCTTGAACTTGCTCCAATGTTCCTCTTTCTTGTCCAAGCTAGGCCTTTCATTCGTAAGCAAAACAAATGTATCCACTTTAGGCAGCATCATATTCTCATGAACATTAGAATCATTACCAAGAAACGAAAGTACCTGATAATTTAATTGGCGTGCGCGAGCTCTAGTAATTGGTCCAGTATGTATAGCAGCAGGGGATGTGGGTGTAACAATGGTATTGATGTCCTCATCACCTTTATCTTGTTGCAAGTTAGTTTCATAAATATTTAATTCATGATCTTGTACCACTTCTTGCAGCCATTCATCATAGGTGGATGTTTATTGTTCATTGGTTGCATCATTTCCTTCATCTTCCTGGGATTCCTGCAACAATTTTTCTACCTCTGGGATGGATGCAATCCGCTGTTGTTTATTGACAACTAATGCATTATCACAGAAATCATCTAGGCAAAAAGTATGAATAGGTTGCAACTCAATGTAAATTGTATCAAGGATAGCATCTCTTATCTCCAAACCCAATATATAATGTAGAACCTCATCACCACCGGCAAGAAGCACAAATTGCAAGACCTCCACACTAGCATTGGATTTACTAAGAATATTGTATCATTCTAATGTGGGATCAATATTCTACTTACATTTATATTGAAGGTGCTCTTTGGATCCACAATCTACGCATCATGTCGGATATGACTAGAGTACAAGGGATAAATATTTTTAACCTGTTCAATCCACTCTTTTAACTTTGCTTCATTGATAGCCAAAAATGGTAGACTCTTGTACCTATTTTCCTTCATCGCAAGTTCCATATGTTCCTCGAGAGTCATCTCAGAAGACATGTTTAGCAAATTTTTTTTCTTTTTGATTTAAGGGAAAAACTGAAAGATAAATAACAACTAACAAAATCAACTTTGTGTGAGCAGGAAGGTAATAACCAAATTCTTTTGCTCCTTAGCAACGGCGCCAGGAAAGCTTGATGACCTGCAAGGGCACAAGGCTATTGCAATTCGCAGTAAGTAGAGAATGTCGATCCCATAGGGAGTGGTGGTGCACAGGTAACTACCAACCCCGCAACTACATCGTCACTTACATGGCTACGTTCACACCCAGAGCGTTATCTGGAAATAGTCTATTCGTCGGCTGCTAGCAGAAACGATAATAAGGGTGGTTTTAACTAAACAACTACGCGGAGGTAAAAGCATAAATAAAACAACGAATAAAATAAAGGGGTGGTGCTTGAGTAATAAGGGTGTTCTCGAGGTATTTGGAATCATCACTACATGTTCGTTCTACGAATACTAAGCCACTTTACATGTTTCTCTTTGTGGGCGGAGCCGATACAGATATGTGCATACACGCGGCAGCCCTGTATGACATACGACACCACCGTTCTTCCCCACTCTCGTTATCAAACGGTGATTAAGGGGAAAAAGGTCCCCGTGGACGCAGCCAAAGTGGTCGCCATTTTACCCCCTGCTACAACGATCCACTACGAAGGTAGATGGGGCCTGTCACATCACCCACCTCCACAACCACAAAGTTTGCCAATAGAAATAACCTTCCGTCCAAAATTGGCATATGTTGGATGGTCGACTTCAGCCAACATTAAGAAGACTACTAACATTAACATGCAAAGAGGATATCATATTGCGCAAGACATTCGATACTAGCACAAACTAGAGTTCATCTTATTCCCCCATGAACAAATTAGACTACTCAAACATTGTGAGGGAGTACATAGAGTTTGGGGACAAGTTACAATTAGACACGGAGTTGGAGAAAGAGGAAGGCATGGCGGCGGTGATGAGGAGGGTGCCGACCCTCCGGTCGGTGCCTCCTCCCTTCTCCCTTCCTTGCCTTGGCCCTTCTCTATGGTGGAGTTTGATGCAATGGAGGTGTGGCGGCAGGAGATGAAACTTGTGGAGGATGGAGATGGAATGAGGCGGCGGCTAGGGTTGGAGGCCTCATATAGGAGTCCTTCTCGGGTCTCCTCCGTTGATCTAGCCTCCTCCCTTTCATCCAAGGGCTCAAGGGGAGCCAAATCCATGTCCAATACAAGTCTTGGCCATCAAGGATCTCATAGGGAAAAACGGGGATGAAATTGGAGCAAAATCTGGAAAGTTCTAGCCAATTTCCGTGGTTGTACGGAGCTCATACGACCGCCCAAACGAGTGGCTCTGGTCGTATGGGCTTCGGGAGCTGTTTCGTATTTTGGTCGCCATTTCTTCATACAAATTCTGATTTTGACATTCTTGGGGTAGTTGATTTGACATTCAAAGGGCCTTGATCTGGTGGTTGGAACTTCGCTGGTTTGACCCCCAACTTGGTTCTTTTGATGTCCCAAGTCCACGAACATGTCAACACACCTAAAAAGACCACGAAACAAAGGAAAATTAATAAAACTAAATAAAAATAGAAAGTATGCAACGAACTTGGTAAAACAAGTAAATATCGAAAACTATGCATTGGGACATGATTAGTGCTAGATGGATATGATATGAGGGATTTTGGCACTAGAATATACTCTAAAAAGTATGCATAAAATCCACTCATCATCCATCTACCTCCAGTATGCATACAAAGGAATTGCTCACACATGATTATGAGCATCATGAAATTGTTGATGGAGAAGGGTTCATGATGACGACTGTGATGAATACCTCTCTCCAGAGCCACGAATAGACTCTAGATTAGGACTCCCGATGAAGAATAAGAGGTGGCGGCGGCCCCGTATTGTAAAACAAGATGAAACTTTCTCTCTATTTTTTTCTCGGGAAGATGGAACTTATAGGCTTGGAATTAGGTCAGGAGGATTGCCAGGGGCCCCACAAGCCTGGCCGACACGCCCTAGGGGGAGCCTGGGCTTGTGGGCCCTAGGTGGCTCCCCTCTGGTACTTCTTGACACCGGTATTTTTTATATATTCCACAAAAATTCTCCGTAAAGTTTCATCCAATTCTGAGAACTTTTATTTCTGCACAAAAACAACACCATGGTAGTTCTACTAAAAACAATGTCAGTCCGGGATATTTTCAGTCAAATCATGCAATTGGAGGTCAAAACAAGAGCAAAAGTGTTTGGAAAAGTAGATACGATGAAGACCTATCAAGCCGCCCCGGAAGCTTTCAAGGATGGATGAGGGCAGGACGCGCAGTTTCTGAGAACGCGGCGACCAGTGCTAGATGTTGGAACTAGCTCGGTGAGAGCTACATCAGGCGAGGGGCGGTGTGCTACTTGTGAGCTGCGTTGGGATTTCCCTGAAGAGGAGAGGATGATGCAGTACAGTAGAGATAAGTATTTCCCTTATTTAAGAACTAAGGTTATCAATCCAGTAGGAGAACCACGCAACACCTCGTTAGCAGTACCTACACATAAAATTACAAATACTTGCACCCAACGCGAACAAGGGGTTGTCAATCCCTCGGCGGTTATTTGCAAGGATCAAATATCGTAGTGATAGATAGCTAGATAAAACACAAAATAAAAATAAAGTAAATAAAATTGCAGCAAGGTATTTTTGGATTTTAATATATGATAAAAATAGACCTGGGGGCCATAGTTTTCACTAGAGGCTTCTCTCTTGAACATAACATACGATGGGTCAACAAATTACTGTTGGGCAATTGATAGAAAAGCGAATAATCATGACGATATCCAAGGCAATGATCATGTATATAGGCATCACGTCTGAGACAAGTAGACCGACTCCTGCCTGCATCTACTACTATTACTCAACACATCGACCGCTATCCAGCATGCATCTAGAGTATTAAGTTCATAAAGAACGGAGTAACGCCTTAAGCAAGATGACATGATGTAGACAAAGTAAATCCACGCATGAATAAACCCCATCATTTTATCCTTAATAGCAACAATACAAATACGTGTGTTGTCCCTTTCTGTCACTGGGATGTAGATCACTGCAAGATTGAACCCATCACAAAGCACCTCTCCCATTGCAAGAAAAATCAATCTAGTTGGCCAAACCAAATCAACAAATCGGAGAGAATACAAAGCTATTATAATCATGCATAAAAGAGTTCAGAGAAGACTCAAATAATATTCATAGATAATCTGATCATAAACTCACAATTCATCAGATCCCAACAAACACACCGCAAAAAGTGATTACATCGAATAGATCTCCAAGAACATCAAGGAGAACATTGTATTGAAGATCAAAGAGAGAGAAGTAGCCATCTAGTTACTAGCTATGGACCTGTAGGTATGTGATAAACTACTCACACATCATCGGAAGGGCAGCAAGGTTCATGTAGAGCCCCTCCATGGTCGATTCCCTCTCAGGCAGAGTACCAGAGAAGGCCTCCAGATGGGATCTCTCGAGAACAGAAACTTGCAACGGCGGAAAAATTATTTCAGGTGCTCTCTGATGTCAGGGGAATATTTGAGAATTTATAGAGGCGGAATTAGGTCAAGAGGTGCCATGAGGGGCCCACAAGCCTGGGGATGCCCCCCTGGGGCGCGTCTCCCGACCTTGTCACTCTCTCGTGGCTCGTCAGTTCTTCTCCCAAACCTCTAGGGTCACTTCTGGTCCATAAAAAAATAATCCAATTTTTTTCTCCGTTTGGACTGTGTTTGATATTGATTTTCTGAAAAGCCAAAAACAAGCAAAAACAACAACTGGCACTGGGCACTAGGTTAATAGGTGTCAGTGTCAAAACCGGCGGATCTCGGGTAGGGGGTCCCGAGCTGTGGATCTTGGATCAATGGGGAACAGGGGACTAGGGACACGATGTTTACCCAGGTTCGAGCCCTCTCTAAGAGGTAAAACCCTATGTCCTGCTTGATTATATTGCTTGTGTATATGAGGATTACAGAGTCGATCTACCACGAGATCAGATGAACTAAACCCTAGACTAGTAGGATGATGGTTGTTGTTCTAGCCTCTACGGACTAAACACTCTGGTTTATATAGACACCAGGGGTGCTAGGGTTACACATGGTCGGTTACAAGGAAAGGATAAATGTGCCGATTCTTCTTATCTTGACTTGGAGGACACACCAAGGCACCAAAAATCCTCTTGTCCGGTCACGGGGTCTCCACATAGTTCGGCCTCCTAGCATTGGTAACACGGCCCAACAGTCCGGCCCTCAGGGATAGGCCAGCAGGCCGAAGACCCCCTAATCCAGGACTCCCTCAGTAGCCCCCGAACTTGCCTCCAACACCGGTGCTTCATCGTGTCTAGAGATCTTGATATACCCGATGCCTTTGGCTTGCGGGGTGAGTTCCTTTCCATTTCCATGTTCGGCACCACCTTCTTTAACCAAGTTCCCAGAGCTGTTAAGCTAGAATTCGGCCATGTGCTAACCAGGTAGTATTCGGAATCCGAACTGCAGATATTACTTAGCCCCGAAGGCCTAATCACCCAAGTATGAATAGTGCCCTTGCCTGACAACTTTTCAGCGAAGGGTCACACCCGGTCATATACATCGAACCGTTGCAAAAGCTCGATTCGTGGTTCGAGGCAGCACCTTCATTGGCACGTCCCATCGAGGTGGAGATCATGCCCGTTTTTTAAGGGATATGATTTATGATTTCTATTATCCCACTCGCGCATAACGTCGTGTTTATATCGAGAAATGGTGCGGCTGGTGGCGTAGTTAAAGAACTGTTGGTATCCACGGTAGCTTATAAAAGGGGAACGGCCACTGCCATCGGCGTACGCCTTCTCCTTCCTCTCGCCATCACTTTGCCAATCTTCAGAGCTCTAGCGCCCCGTGCCATTCTTGCAAAGAGAAATCCCTTCGAGCCACCCCCGCTCTCCAGCGATGGACGGATCCGGAGCTAAAGGCAAGTGGGAGGCCTCCATCGTCACCAATGATGACATTGAGGAGCTGAACCGCGCTGGCTACCTCTCGGCCAACATTGCTCACAGGGCCCCCGAGGAGGGCCAGGCCATTCCCACGCCCCGACCGGGTGAGAGGGTGGTGTTCGTCCCTCACTTCATCCAGGGACTGGGCTTCCCGCTCCACCCCTTCGTCAGGGGGCTGATGTTCTTCTATGGGCTGGATTTCCACGATCTGGCCCCGAACTGCTTCCTCCACATCTCGGCCTTCATCGTCATCTGCGAGGCTTTCTTGCGAGTCCGGCCGCACTTTGGCTTGTGGTTGAAGGTATTCAACATCAAGCCAAAGATAGTCGACGGCCAGCAGGCGGACTGCGGTGGGGCAATGATCAGCAACCTCGCCCGAGTCGAGTGGCTGGAGTGCATGTTCATTGATACTGTCAAGGTTTGGCAGAAGGAGTGGTTCTATATTACGGAACCACGGGATGCGGCCTGGACGGCGGCTCCCGAATTCAGATCCGGACCCCCCCAGCGAGGCTAACCTCGTGGACCAAAAAGGGGCTCGACCGGGGGCTCATCACGGAGGTGAAGGCGCTAAAGACGCGCGTCTCCAACATGATAAAGGCGGGCGCCAAGCTGACCAACGTGGTTCAGGTGATGCTTTGCCTCCGCCTCCTCCCCTCCCAGCCAAGGGCTACCCCTATGTGGTCCTACAAGCTTGAGGATCCGGCCACCATACAATACTTCTACGGCACCACCCACAAGAAGCTGTGGAAGGTGTTGTTTAAGCCTCAAAAGGCGTGGCCGACCGAGGAGGAAGACATCGGCCTCGACGCCGCGCACCCCCAAAGGAGGTAAAAAAAAGCTCTTATCCACTTTAAGTTCGGATGTTTGTATTCCAGGAGACTTATCCTTCGTTCCTCTCCTTCCACAGGGTTGGCTTGAGAAGGCCAATAAGATCAGTAGCCCGACCCCTCTGCCCGATACCCTCGGCCGGCCCTGGTGGAGGAGATGCTAACTATGGCGCCGTACAAGGCACCAGAAAAGAAGGAAAAGAAGAAGAAGAAGAAGAAAGAGGCGCCAGAGGCCAGGGAAGGCCTCCGTTCAAGGGGACATCTGGACAATAAGTCCAGAGATACCCACAATCCTTCCACTCAAGAGGGGGAGCAGGAAGAGGACAAGGAGGAGAGTAACTCCTCCTGTTCCAAGAAGAGGGCGGCGTCGATGCCCCAAAGAAGTAGTGCAGGCCCAAGGTAGTCCTACCCGACGATAGTTCGGACTACGATGAGGAGTCTATGGCGTCCGAGAAGGTTCTGGAGAGGAACCCAAGGGTCAAGCCCTGCGCCGGGGGGTACGAATCCGAAGATACCTCAAATATTCGTTTTTATTAGTCCATTATTGATTGAGTGAACGCGTTTTATGTCGCAGCCCACCGCGCGACCTCCTCACCTCACCAACCTCGGAGGGGGCCTCTTTGCCAGCCGATCTCGCAGAGAGTGGTATGGCGCCGTGCTCCCCGCCTCCTCCAGTTATTGGAGAGGCTGGGGAGACGCAGTCCTGTAGGGCTCCTCCCGTTCCGAACACGGGAGAGGGCGGCGATGATGTTATGGCCGAGGCTAACACCTCGGTCACCGAAGACCAGGAGGGGGAGTCTCTTCGGGTGAACAAGGAGGGGAGCTTGGCCAGCCCGAGCCCTCCCAAAAGACGATTCCGGAGCCCCCTAGGCCCTCGGAGGTGTCCATTCCACCCTCCACTAAGGGGGGAGCCGGCGCCTCGCCGCCAGCGCCGAACACCGACGATCGGGTATGGTAGGATGGTCGGATGTGATGGAGGAGGTGGTGAACAACTCCTCCATCGTTGCACAACACCACGCCCTGATGGGCGTGGTTTTATAGAGTATTCAGTCCGTTAACAGCAGACTGAAGGAAACCTTCAGCGGCCTCCTCATGGGCTTCGAGGTAAGCCATGTAATATTCTTTTCACAAAGCGGATTTTTGAACAAAGTTATACACCCCTTGAATATAGCAGCCCCCGAGGCTTTGTTAGGTTTGAAAAACCTAGCAGAGGATCGAAAAATCATGAAATTGGGAGTCTGAACTATGCGAGTTGTTATTGCAGGCCTCATCTCTTGCGGCGGCTGCTAATGCCGCGGCGCTGGATGAGATGAATCGGAAGCTCAGGAGCTCCGATGAGGAGCTCGACCTTGTCAACAAGCGGTTTGACGAGGCGCAAGGTTAGCTCGGTCGAGATTTTATATCCTTCTTTTTTTTATTGATCAAAGTATTCGGGATTAGCCCTAAGCAAAAGATGTTGAATTATGTTTGCAACTGCCGCCGTTGAGGTCGAGGGCCTCAGGGCTATACCGAAGAAATCCAAGGAGGCAGCGGCCGAGCAGAAAGGGTCGGCCGAGCTAGCGACCGCCGAACTCAAGTTGGTGAAAACCGTCAGTGAGAAGCATGAGGCCATAGTGGCCGAGGTGCAACAGAACCTCAAGGACGCCATCACGAAATGTGAGGACCTTGAGCAGAAGAATAAGGATCATGCCACCGAGCTATCGAAGGTGCAGCAAGAGATCCGCGAAGCGAGGACGGAGACGCGGGGCGCCCGGGAGGAGCTCCAACAAGTAAAACAAATTGCAGATGGTAAGCAATACTTACTACAGAGTTTCTTTGGCGGCCACAGATTCGCGTTGCTCACATGAGTCTGGTGTTCCGGCGCGTTTGCGGAGCTCCCGAGGGGTGCGGCGTATGCGGCAAAGCACTATGTAGCTCGGGAGGGTGACACCGAGCTAAGGCTGTTCTAGGCACAGTTCCAGGCACCCGAACACCCTCCCCTCCTCAGTAATCAGGTGAAGCAGCTGATGGAGCTGCACCGGATGGCGGAGCCGGCCATGAAGGACCTCTGTGTCCGGCTGTGGCCCTCCGAGCCCATACCGAGCAGCTATTTCGGCCTGGTGCAGAAGTTGCGTGACGCTTCCCTCCGTGTGGATGCCGTGAAGCGCTCTGTGTGCATTGAAGGGGCTCGGATGGCATTTTTGAAGACCATGGTGCACTGGCCAAAGATCAATCCAGTCGAGATGGCCACCGGACCTCCTCCTGCTGGAAAAGAGCACAGGCGCGTGGAGCAGTATTTCTCTGTTGTAATGGACGGTGCTCGGGCAGTAGAGGCCTAGTGCTCGAAGGATGTACTCCTCCAGTGATTGGGCTATCTTTGTATTTAAACGATAGTTGAAGTCTTGTGTTTTGCAATGCGGTTGATCTGTATGGTTTATCATGCTTGCCTATTTCTTAGTTTAATTTTGACTCCTGTGCAGCCATTTTTATCCTGAAAGTTGCCAGTTGTCGGCTTCAGCCCCCACGTAGATGTGACGAGGGGTGTTTCATCCTCCGCATTTCGACCCTTAGCCGACGTCTCGGTGCTTGAAGGCAGTAGTGCAGGAGAGAAACAAGGCAATTGGACTATGCAACTTTATTACCTTCACTTAGCCATAGGAGCTTGACTGCGGGGGCTAGTGACTAGCCCCCGGTGTGATATTCGGGAGATCTGAGGTATGTACCTGTATCACTTGGCTTGGCCGAAGACACAAACCCTTCGTATTACACGGTGTAATCGCCAACGATTTTTAGTTTAACACTGGTCATCGGATCGCCGACCAGTTCTCGCTTATTATGATAGTCGGCTTTCTCCACTGAGGTACTTAGCCAGGCAAGCCGGAAGTATAATCGCAGTGGTTCTCCCTTTACCATCTTAGCCGAATGCGCGGAACATAAGAGGGTAAACACAGGAGCAGGGCAACCCAACTATTGACCCAAGACATAATTCGGAACTGATGCATATAATGCAATATCCGAGATGCCGAACACGTAAACAAATAATAGTGCTGGACTTGAGGCATAGGGCGAGTATTATGGTCGAGCCCCCGGTCTATTACCTGATTGCTGCCTTAAGAAAAAACTATGTCGAACTAGTTTAAGGTGGCGTTGACGAGCGGAAGAAAGGTGCAATATAAAAGACTGCAAGAGGACCGTAAAAGGTGGTCTTTATTTCCAGAAAGCTCATGACGTCTATCCGTACAATTTGAACTGCCAAAGCATCCGTTACAGGCACTTTATAAAAAATAAAAAAATTACAGATGAAAGGTTTACACAAGGCCTTGAAGAGTGGGTTGATATCCCTACTATGCCCTGGTACACGTCTACGCCTTTGCTTCTGTTGGGGGGAAAACTTTGTAGAGGTGTTGAGAACCGGCCGACGGGCCCTTGACTAGGAGCCTTGAGAGGTCGCCGAGTTGTTCTAGCTTAATGCCAGATTGGCCCGTAATGGTACATGTTCGACGTCCGAAGACGTGTATGACCATAGTTCAGTTGAGCCGAACGCTTGGGTTTTAAATGAATTTGGTCCCCACAACTGCCCATGGTATTTTGAGTGCGAAGTTGTGCTGACGAGGCACATAATATGCGAATGGGGTGGGCGTGCTGTGGGGGGCGTATTCCTATTTACTTGGGGCGTAAGGGTGTTCCTCAAACGGAGATAGAGCTCGGGCCCGTTTCCTTGCTTCCCGTGCCTTGACGGCGGGCTGATAGTGGGGCCCCTCGATATTGGTTTGGATTTCGGCCACTAGGGCCGCTGTATGTTCTTCAGTCTGGAGTGAGCGTTCCATATTGCCATTGATTGTAATGACGCCCTTAGGTCCGGGCATCTTCAGCTTTAAGTATGCATAATGGGGGGACAGCGTTGAAACGAGCGAATGTTGTCCGGCCCAAGAGTGCGTGATAACCACTGCGGAAAGGGACAATGTCAAAGATCAAGTCCTCGTTGCGAAAGTTGTCCGACGAACCGAATACCACTTCCAAAGTCAGGGTGCTTGAGCAGCAGGCTTCCACACCAGGGATTACCCCTTTGAAGGTAGTGTTACTGGGTTTGATCCTTGACGGGTCAATACCCATTTTCCTCACCGTATCTGCATAGATCAGATTGAGGCCGCTGCCTCCATCCATAAGGACTCTCGTGAGGTGGTACCCATCGATAATGGGGTCGAGGACTAGGGCGGCCGATCCTCCATGATGGATTTTGGTCGGATGGTCCCTACGGTCGAAGATGACCAGGCATGCCGACCATGGGTTCAATTTCGAGGCTACAGGCTCTACGTCGTAGACATCCCGAAGTGCACGCTTCCGCTCCTTCTTGGGTATGTGCGTGGCGTAGATCATATTCACCGTTTTTACCTCGGGAGGGAATTTTTTTCTGGCCCCCATTGTTCAGCCTACGAGGTTCTTTGTCGTCCTCACTGCGGGGGCTTTTTCCTGCATCCTCAGCTGTGAGCTTGCCGGCCTGTTTGATTACCCAACAGTTATGATTGGTGTGGTTGGTGGGCTTGTCAGACGTGCCGTGGATCTGGTAGGGTCTGTCCAGGATTGTGTCCAACTTGGTGGATCCATCCTGGTTCCCTTTAGAGGGTTTGTTCCGAGGTCCCGATTTGGAATTGCGGGTTCCTACATTTACTGTCGTATCTTCGGCTTCAATGCCGTTGAGGCGGCGCTTGTTTCTGTTGCGCCGTGGTTTTCCATTTCCATCCCGGACCTCCGAGGTCCCGGGGTCTTCGGGGTTGGTGCTTCTACGAGCCAGCCAACTATCTTCTCCCACACAAAAATGGGTCATGAGAAAGGTAAGTGCTGCCATTGTCCTCGGCTTGTCTTGGCCGAGCTGGCATGCGAGCCATTCATCCCGGATACTATGCTTAAATGCGGCTATCACTTCTTGCAACTTCTTGAGCTTGCATTGATTTTTTCCTTGAAGAGGAAAGGGTGATGCAGCAAAGTAGAGATAAGTATTTCCCTTAGTTAAGAACCAAGGTATCAATCCACTAGGAGGCACAAGCAAGTCTCCAATATATGCACCTGCACAAACTAACAAACACTTGCACACAACGCAAAAAAGGGGTTGTCAATCCCTTCACGGTCACGAACAAGAGTGAGATCTAATAGAGATAGGTATAAAAGATAAGTAAAAGAGTAAAATAAAGTAAATATAAATAAATTGCAGCAAGGTATTTTTGGGTTTTTTGGTTTATAGATCTGAAAATATATGATGGAAAATAGACCCAGGGGCCATAGGTTTCACTAGAGGCTTCTCTCTTGAAGAAAACATATGGTGGGTAAACAAAATACTGTTGAGCAATTGATAGAAAAGTGCATAATTATGAAGACATCTAAGGCAACGATCATGAATATAGGCATCACGTCTGTGACAAGTAGACCGAAACAATTCTGCATCTACTACTCTTACTCCAAACATCGACCGACCCCTGCCTGCATCTAGAGTATTAAGTTCATAAGAACAGAGCAACGCCTTAAGCAAGATGACATGATGTAGAGGGATAAACTCAAGCAATATGATATAAACCCCATCTTTTTATCCTTAATGGCAACAATACAATACGTGCCTCACTACCCCTTCTATCACTGGGTGAGGACACCACAAGATTGAACCCATCACAAAGCACCTCTCCCATTGCAAGAAAAACCAATCTAGTTGGCCAAACCAAATTGATAGATCAGAGAGAAATACAAATCTATCTCAATCATGCATAAAAGAGTTCAGAGAAGACTCAAATAATATTCATAGATAATCTGATCATAAATCCATAATTCATCGGATCTCAACAAACGCACCGCAAAACAAGATTACATCGAATAGATCTCCAAGAACATTGAGAAGAACATTGTATTGAAGATCAAAGAGAGAGAAGAAGCCATCTAGCTACTAGCTATGGACTCGTAGGTCTATGGTAAACTACTCACACATCATCGGAAGGGCAGCAAGGTTGGTGTAGAGGTCCTCCGTGATGGAATCCCCCTCTCGCGGAGTGCTGGAAAAGGCCCCAAGATGGGATCTCACGGGAACAGAAGCTTGCGGTGGCGGAAAAGTATTTTTGGTGTGCCCTCGGGTATAGGGGGAATATTTGAGAATATATAGTGGTGGAATTAGGGTTGGAAGGTATCTGAGGGGCCCACAAGCCCTGGGGGCGCGCCCCTACGGCTTGTGGCCTCCTCGTAGGGCTTCTGGCCTCCTCTCTAAGTCTCGTGGGTTTCTTCTGGTACAAGAAAAATCACCGTAAAATTTTATTCCATTTGGACTCCATTTGGTATTCCTTTTCTGTAAAAGTCAAAAACAAGGAAAAAACAGAAACTGGCACTGGGCACTAGGTTAATAGGTTAGTCCCAAAAATAATATAAAATAGCCTATTAATGCATATAAAAGATCCAAAACAGATAATATAATAACATGGAACAATCAAAAACTATAGATACGTTGGAGACGTATCAAGCATCCCCAATCTTAATTCATGCTCGTCCTCGAGTAGGTAAATGATAAAAATAGAATTTTTGATGTGAAATGCTACCTAACATATTTATCAATGCAATTTTCTTTATTGTGGCATGAATGTTCAGATCCATAAGATTCCAAACAAAAGTGTAATATTGACATAAAAACAATAATACTTCAAGCATACTAATAAAGCAATCATGTCTTCTCAAAATATCATGGCCAAAGAAATAATCCTACAAAATCATATAGTCTGGCTATGCTCTATCTTCATCACCCAAATTATTTCTTCATGCACAACCCCAATGACAAGCCAAGCAATTTTTTCATACTTTTAATGTTCTCAAGCTTTTTCAACTTTCACGCAATACATGAGCGTGAGCCATGGATATAGCACTATAGGTGGAATAGAGTATGGTGGAGGTTGTGAGGAGAAGACCAAAAAGGAGAAAGTCTCACATCAGCTATGCAAATTAATGGGCTATGGAGATGCCCATCAATTGATATCGACGCAAGTGAGTAGGGATTGCCATGCAACGGGTGCACTAGAGCTATAAGTGTAAGAAATCTCAAAAACAAATTAAGTGGGTGTGCATCCAACTTGCTTGCTCACGAAGACCTAGGGCAATTTGAGGAAGCCTATCATTGGAATATACGAGCCAAGTTATATAATGAAAAATTCCCACTAGTATATGAAAGTGATAAAATAGGATACTCTCTATCATGAAGATCATGGTGCTACTTTGAAGCACAAGTGTGAAAAAAGGATAGTAACATTGTCCCTTCTCTCTTTTTCTCTCATTTTTTTTGTTTGGGCTCTTTGGCCTCTTTTTTTTATTTTGGGCTCTTTGGCCTCTTTTATTTTTAAGTCCGGAGTCCCATCCCATATTGTGAGGGAATCATAGCCTCCATCATCCTTTCCTCACATGGGACAATGCTCTAATAATGATGATCATCACACTTTTATTTACTTACAGCTCAAGAATTACAACTCGATACTAGAACAAAATATGACTCTATATGAATGCCTCCGGCAGTGTACCGGGATGTGCAATGATCTAACATAGCAAAGATATTAAAAAATGGACGAGCCATGAAAATATCATGCTAGCTATCTTACAATCATGCAAAGCAATATGACAATGATAGTATGTGTCATAATAAACGGAATGGTGGAAGTTGCATGGTAATATATCTCGTAATGGCTATGGAAATGCCATAATAGGTAGGTATGGCGGCTGTTTTGTGGAAAATATATGGTGGGTTTAATGCACTGGCGAAAGTTGCGCCGTACTAGAGAGGCTAGCAATGGTGGAAGGGTGAGAGTGCGTATAATCCATGGACTCAACATTAGTCATAAAGAACTCACATACTTATTGCAAAAAAAATATTAGTCATCGAAACAAAGTACTACACGCATGCTCCTAGGGGATAGATTGGTAGGAAAAGACCATCGCTCGTCCCCGACCGCCACTCATAAGGAAGACAATCAAAAAATAAATCATGCTCCGACTTCATCACATAATGGTTCACCATACGTGCATGCTATGGGAATCACAAACTTTAACACAAGTATTTCTACCAATCCACAATTACTCACTAGCATGACTCTAATATCACCATCTTTATATCTCAAAACAAATGCAAGGAATCAAAATTCTCATCTTATTCAATGCTCTTTATATGAAAGTTTTTATTATATCCCTCTTGGATGCCCATCATATTAGGACTAAATTCATAACCTAAGCAAATTACCATGTTGTTTTAAGACTCTCAAAATAATATAAGTGAAGCATGAGAGTTCAAAAATTTCTATAAAATAAAGCCACCGCCGTGCTCTAAAAAGATATAAGTGAAGCACTAGAGCAAACTGCCTAGCTCAAAAGATATAAGTGAAGCACATAGAGTATTCTAATAAATTCACGATTAATGTGTGTCCCTCTCAAAAGGTGTGTACAGCAAGGATGATTGTGGCAAACTAAAAATCAAAGACTCATATCATACAAGACGCTCCAAGTAAAACACATATCATGTGGTGAATAAAAATATAGCCTCAAGTAAATTTGCCGATGGATTGAAGACAAAAGAGGGGATGCCATCCGGGGCATCCCCAAGCTTAGATGCTTGGTTGTCCTTGAATGTTACCTTGGGGTGCCTTGGGAATCCCCAAGCTTAGGCTCTTGCCACTCCTTATTCCGTGGTCCATCAAAACTTTACCCAAAACTTGAAAACTTCACAACACAAAACTCAACAGAAAACTCGTAAGATCCGTTAGTATAATAAAATAAATCACCACTTTAGGTACTGTTGTGAACACATTCTAAATTTATATTGGTGTTATATCTACTGTATTCCAACTACTCAATGGTTCATACCCCCCCCCTCCCGATACTACCCATAGATTCATCAAAATAAGCAAACAACACATAGAAAACAGAATCTGTCAAAAATAGAACAGTCTGTAGTAATCTTGAAATTTCGTATACTTATGTAACTCCAAAAATTCTGAAAAATTAGGACAACCTAGGAAATTTGTAAATGAATCTTGTGTAAAAACTTCATATCAAAATCACATTTTTGTGATTTTTTTAATTTATGGCAATGAGAGCACAAGTTTCTGTTTTTCAGCAAGATCAAATCAACTATCACCATAGACCATCCCAAAGGTCTTATTTGTCTCAAATACTAATTAAAACACTAAAACACAATTACTACAGAGGTAATAATGTGTATTTATTGCAAAATAGGAACAAAAACAAAAAACACAAAATAAAAATTGGGTTGCCTTCCAACGAGCGCTATTGTTTAACGCCCCTAGCTAGGCATAATGCATAGATCTAGGTATTGTAATAGAAGTGAGGGAGATCATCCATGCTCATCTCATACTCCCTCCTTTCAGCAGCAAGTTTCCTTTGTGGTAAGCAAAAAAAATCAAAGGGACTAAATTTAATAGGGTATGGATCTATAAGATCAAGTTTGGGAGGAATAGGTTCCTCTTTTGGCCCTTTGTAATTGATAATTATCTCCTCATTATAAACATTCCTTTGATTGAATTCTCTAAGTTTATCCCTTAGCAAAAATCCTAATCCGTTATTTTATATAGCAAAATTATCATTAAGTTCAGAAATCTTATCAATCAAAACATCGGTAGGAACCCTTTTTCTTAAGTTCTCATTGTAAGCAGCATAATCCGGAGATTCCAATCTCATTATTTCTTCTTGATTAAAAAGGATCTCCTCTATGGGAGGGCAACCACTATTGATATTATAATGAGCAAATATTTCACTAGCTTCTTTTATGATGTATCTAAATTCATGAGCTAGGAATATGGTGGTAACACGTTTAACAGAGGGATGATGAATATTAGAGAATTCTAGGAAAATCCTTTGTATACATGGATGCATGTGAACAAATTGTCTTTCAAGTTCAACTATAAGCAAAGATATTGCATCCACAAGGCTATTAGTTTTATTAAGGATAGACCCTCCTAGCATAGGTATAGCACCCACACAAGTAAAGAAATCTTGAATAACGCCTTTTCCAATAATATTACCACTACCCACATGTAGTTTTTTAGTATGCATGATAGTAGGTTATTCTTCATGAGGGTCATTATTAGCAAAATAATCAAAGTTTCCCTCAAGATTATTACTACCTTTTTCAATGATAACCTACCCAGATTCAGACATGATGGCAAAGCAAGCAATGTAGCACACAAGCAAACAAAAAAGCAAACAAAAAGATGAACGAAAGAAGGGCGAATAAAAAGGCAAATATTTTTGTGTTTTTCTGAAAATGTTTTAGAAGTGGGGGAGAGGAAAACGAGAGGCAAATGGCAAATAATGTAAGTGCAAGAGATGAGAGTTTATGATGAGTACTTGGTAGGCTTGATGTAGAACCTCCCCGGCAATGGCGCTAGAAATTCTTCCTGCTACTTCTTGAGCTTGCATTGATTTTTCCCTTGAAGAGGAAAGGGTGATGCAGCAAAGTAGAGATAAGTATTTCCCTTAGTTAAGAACCAAGGTATCAATCCAGTAGGAGGCACAAGCAAGTCTCCAATATATACACCTGCACAAACCAACAAACACTTGCACACAACGCGAAAAAGGGGTTGTCAATCCCTTCACGGTCACGAACAAGAGTGAGATCTAATAGAGGTAAGTATAAAAGATAAGTAAAAGAGTAAAATAAAGTAAATATAAATAAATTGCAGAAAGGTATTTTTGGGTTTTTTGGTTTATAGATCTGAAAATATATGATGGAAAATAGACTCGGGGCCATAGGTGTCACTAGAGGTTTCTCTCTTGAAGAAAACATACGGTGGGTAAACAAATTACTGTTGAGCAATTGATAGAAAAGCGCATAATTATGAAGACATCTAAGGCAATGATCATGAATATAGGCATCATTTCCGTGACAAGTATACCGAAACGATTCTGCATCTACTACTATTACTCAACACATAGACCGTACTATGACAACCACATCCGTTGTTGCGAGGACTACATCATCTCCATCATGTGACACATCACCTCCAAGAGTGCCTACATCGTCTGAGTTGATCATAAGAGGTAATGACAAAGGTACAGATTTTCAACTTTCACATGAGAATGATGCATGCCTAGTTAACTTGAATACATCATGTGTTGTGTTACCTATTGATTTGAGCACACCAGCTATTTTAGAGAATTGTGTTACTGTCATGAATGCATCATGTGATCAAAGAGTTGAAGTATCAACAATTTTGAGTGCACCCAATGAATTAACTGTTTATGCAAAAGAAACAATGTTTAATCATTTTGATATGACCTCTAATCTTGGTGATGATTTTGTGTCAAATGACTTATTATATGTTTGCTTATTTAAGCATGTTGTAGCATGTAAATTTGATTCAAGTAAGGTTTATTCACCAATGTTGGGATGGTTTAATGATGAACATTGTCAATCCTTTGATATGAATAAGAGCTTCACTTATATGTGCAAATTGAGTTACAATATTTTCATGTCTTCTAATACTTGTGATAATATTTTGGCTTTAGATTTTATGAACTATGAAGGTTACTCATGTATACATGTGTCATATATGCAAAAACTAAGGGAAGTAAAACTGGATGACATATACATATACAACATGTACACCTTGTCTCTTTTGTTAGCCACATTTCAGCTTAAGCAACGCCGAGGACGGCTTTGTTTTCAAGAAGGGGAGGATGATGAGGACATGACTACCTTGGATACGACCAAAAATATTGCATACATGTATATTTTGTGAGGTGATTTCTAATGCAAACTATGCAATAATTTATTTATGTCATCCAAGACAAAAATACTTCACAAACTTTTGTGCCATGTCTAATTGCAGGTGTATGGGAGATTTGTACAATCCACATATGAAGATAAGGGAAAAAGAGAAGTTTATGTGCTGTTCAAAAAGTCATATCACGTCACTTTTGGGCCAAGAGAAGATAGAGTCCAAGTCTCTCACGTTCTGGATTCAGATTCGGACTGCACAGACATACCTGACTCAAAACACCAAGAACTATTTCATACGGACTCCGAATTGGGTGATTCTTTTTTTGTTGGAAAGTAGATTTCGTGCTCTTTCTAACCCAATTGGTTTCACCTTCAAATTCATCCGGAGCGTTGAGTTGTCGTCGAAACAATCTGACGCTGTAGCAGAATCCGAGTCAAACTACAAGTCCAAAGGTGTTGCATCACCTCCACTTGGGCCCATTGGCCTTGTACGACCTAGGGTTAGTTTTAGGCTGCCTTGGGACGTCCTCCCACCTCCTTGGCCGCCACCCCTTGCTCCTATATAAGTAGATCCATCTACTAGCTTTTTGCTTGGGATTTGTTTAGTTAAAAGTTAGCCATTGCAACTTCGTGTACTTCGTTTGTGTCCAACGACCAGACCAAGACCGCTTTCGGATCCCCACCTTTATCAATACTTCATCTATATTCGCAATATTCAGATTGCATTATCATATTCTTGCTTGTTCTTCGATTGCGTGCAGGAATAGACCTTCGTGGTCAGGCTGATCGTGCTTCCAGCATCGTCAGTAACCTCAGGAGATTGGTTTAGCGATTGCTAAGGCGCAACGTCGTGCACGTTTGTAGTCGGATCGTCAAAGTCGGCTCCACCAAATCGATAGTTACCATCTCATCGAAAGATCGGGACACCCTCGCCTCTATCACCCACTTTTAACATTGCAGATCTGAAGCCTTATTTGGGTGAGGAAGATGAGCTTTCGTCGAGGACGACTTCATTTCAAGAAGGGGAGGATGATGAGGACATCAATACCATTGTTACACCCACAGCCCCTGCTTCTATACATACTGGACCAATTACTAGAGCTCGCGCACGCCAATTAAAATATCAGGTACTTTCGTTTCTTGGTAATGATTCTAAAGTTCATGAGAATATGATGCTGCCTAAATTGGATACATTTGTTTTGCTTACAAATGAAGGGCCTAGCTTGGACAAGAAAGAGGAACCTTGGAGCAAGTTCAAGCATGGAGATGATGGCATGCACAAGGGGAACAAGAACGGAGTTACAAGTGATGATTTCAGGACTTTGAAGCCACCATAATGAGTGCAGGAAGCCTTGGACGAAATATACAAGATGTCACTTCATAAATTTCGTCCAGAGGCTATTATGGGTGCTGCGTCACCTTATTATTGGGCCAGGCCCATGTAATTTCGAAATACTTGAGTATAGGCTGTTTTTAGAGTCCATATGTGTGGGGAAACAAGAGATAGGGTTGGTTTCGGACCCCTCCTTCAAGGGCCACGAAATCCCCTCCTCTTCCTCCATATATACAGCCCTTAGGGCACCGTTTAGACTTTGGGTTTTGTTTAGATTAAAAGTTCGCCATAGCTGCAACTTCGCGTACTTCGTTTGTGTTCAACGACCAGACCAAGACGTCACAGAACCCCACCTTGATCAATAAAGCTTTCATCTTATATTCGCAATATCCAGATTGCAAATCTTAGTTTCTTGCTTGTTCTTCGTTTGCTTGCAGGAGATAGACCCTCGTGGTCAGGTTGATTGTGCTCCGGCGTGGTCAATAACCTCTCGGAGTTGGTTTAGCGATTGCTAAGGCGCGACGTCCTCGCACGTTCGTAGTCGGATCGTCAAAGTCTACTCCACCAAAAACGATAGCTATCATCTCATCGAAAGATCGGGACACCCTCGCCTCTATCAGTTATGATTTTGATCAACCTCATCCTCATAATCGCCCGTGTAATCATCCTCCTCCTCGGCACCAGCAGCAGCAGGAGCAGGAGCCAAAGAAGCATCAACAGTAGGTACAGCAGCACCAGAAGTTTGGCCATCCTCAAGAGGAACACGCTTCGCTCGTCCGAACTGATTTGGAAGGGGGCGTTGTTGTTGTCGTTGCAGAGGTGCGACAGGTACAGCCGGTGGTGGTTGGGGAAGACGCGTGAGCAATTCATTAAACTTGTTATCCAGCTTTGTCTCGAACGACTTCTGATGAGGACATGACTACCTTGGATACGACCAAAAATATTGCATACATGTATATTTGTGAGGTGATTTCTAATGCAAACTATGCAATAATTTATTTATGTCATCCAAGACAAAAATACTTCACAAACTTTTGTGCCATGTCTAATTGCAGGTGTATGGGAGATTTGTACAATCCACATATGAAGATAAGGGAAGAAGAGAAGTTTATGTGCTGTTCAAAAAGTCATATCACGTCACTTTTGGGCCAAGAGAAGATAGAGTCCAAGTCTCTCACGTTCTGGATTCAGATTCGGACTGCACAGACATACCTGACTCAAAACACCAAGAACTATTTCATACGGACTTCGAATTGGGTGATTCTTTTTTTGTTGGAAAGTAGATTTCGTGCTCTTTCTAACCCAATTGGTTTCACCTTCAAATTCATCCGGAGCGTTGAGTTGTCGTCGAAACAATCTGACGCTGTAGCAGAATCCGAGTCAAACTACAAGTCCAAAGGTGTTGCATCACCTCCACTTGGGCCCATTGGCCTTGTACGACCTAGGGTTAGTTTTAGGCTGCCTTGGGACGTCCTCCCACCTCCTTGGCCGCCACCCCTTGCTCCTATATAAGTAGATCCATCTAGTAGCTTTTTGCTTGGGTTTTGTTTAGATTAAAAGTTCGCCATAGCTGCAACTTCGCGTACTTCGTTTGTGTTCAACGACCAGACCAAGACGTCACAGAACCCCACCTTGATCAATAAAGCTTTCATCTTATATTCGCAATATCCAGATTGCAAATTTTAGTTTCTTGCTTCTTCTTCGTTTGCTTGCAGGAGATAGACCCTCGTGGTCAGGTTGATTGTGCTCCGGCGTGGTCAATAACCTCTAGGAGTTGGTTTAGCGATTGCTAAGGCGCGACGTCCTCGCACGTTCGTAGTCGGATCGTCAAAGTCTACTCCACCAAAAACGATAGCTATCATCTCATCGAAAGATCGGGACACCCTTGCCAATTTTCTGATATTTTTTCTCAAAAATGGCACTGACTCAAGCTTTCAAACGCAAAAAGAATCACTAAATTCCGAGTTGATATGAGGAGTCAAAAAATTCTAAAACTGGCCTGAAAAACTGGAACAAGCTGTGTTCTTGAACTTCGGAGGGCAAAAAGACCTATTTAGAAGCCGATTTTGAGGTGTCAAATATTGAACTAGCTTCCGCAACTATTTAGATGCGGCTCGTCGCTAGCTTTAATTTGAGTACTCACGGAGCCAAAACAGACTTCGTATGAAAAAGATATGCTTGTTTTACTGAACACTGCGCAAAATAGATTCCAATCCGAATTCAGCTACGAGATTCAGTCTAGATAGATCCGAATTTTGTTTTTTTTTCTTCTCTCTTTTTTTTCACACTTTTTTCTTTTTCTTTCTCTCTTTTTTTTCTCTAACTTTTTTTACTTTTTTTCTCTCTTTTTTTCTCTCTCCCTCTTTCCAAAACAAACTAGATAAGATGTAGATTGGATCAAGCACAGATGTGAACGACCTCAACTATGATTATGACAATGAATGGTGGGTGGCACGATTTGGAAATTGATGGATGGGATGGTGGACATCGGAAGGAATAACGATGCAGCGGCGGCGTGACTAATGTGAACAGAACTCGAAACTCTAAACGAACTAGACACTAAGACCAGCAACTCGACACGACGATGTAACCGATAATTCAACTATGCAAGCAATGAAAAGAAAATTGCAAAGGCTCAGACTGGCTTGGACAAAGGATGAATAGATCTAACTTTTTTTTGTGGCTTTTTCTTGAACAATAGGTAAGAAAATAAATCTAATCTAGGGAAAACTGGAAATTCTCACCGAGCAACCTGAAAACTGATACCACTTGATAGAGGAGGGGGTGTCCCGATCTTTCGATGAGATGGTAACTATCGATTTGGTGGAGCCGACTTTGACGATCCGACTACAAACGTGCACGACGTTGCGCCTTAGCAATCGCTAAACCAATCTCCTGAGGTTACTGACGATGCTGGAAGCACGATCAGCCTGACCACGAAGGTCTATTCCTGCACGCAATCGAAGAACAAGCAAGAATATGATAATGCAATCTGAATATTGCGAATATAGATGAAGTATTGATAATGGTGGGGATCCGAAAGCAGCCAAAATATTATCACAAGTATTAGAAGACATGAAAATATTGTAACTCAATTTGCACATATAAGTGAAGCTCTTATTCATATCAAAGGATTGACAATGTTCATCATTAAACCATCCCAACATTGGTGAATAAACCTTACTTGAATCAAATTTACATGCTACAACATGCTTAAATAAGCAAACATACAATAAGTCATTTGACACAAAATCATCACCAAGATTAGAGGTCATATCAAAATGATTAAACATTGTTTCTTTTGCATAAACAGTTAATTCATTGGGTGCACTCAAAATTGTTGATACTTCAACTCTTTGATCACATGACGCATTCATGACAGTAACACAATTCTCTAAAATAGCTGGTGTGCTCAAATCAATAGGTAACACAACACATGATGTTTTCAAGTTAACTAGGCATGCATCATTCTTATGTGAAAGTTGAAAATCTGTACCTTTGTCATTACCTCTTATGATCAACTCAGACGATGTAGGCACTCTTGGAGGTGATGTGTCACATGATGGAGATGATGTAGTCCTCGCAACAACGGATGTGGTTGTCATAGTACGCCTAGTAGTTGAAGAAACATCTGTATCAACACTTGGAATGTGCACCGTGCGCTTGTTCTCCTTGTGGCCAACACGTCGTTTTATTTCCTGTTCAGCTTTGCAAGCAAGACGAAACAAATGGTCCATAGGATAACACTCTTCATGAATTAGAATCTCTTGAATATCACAGTTTAATCCTCCCCAAAATCTATCCATAAAATCTTCTTCACATTCTTCTAAAAATGAGTGCAATAATGTAGTTTGTAAATCATCATAGTATTTTGTTACTGTGTCAGTGCCTTGTTTTAAATGTTGTAATTTTTTAATCATGCCACGAGTATAATAAACATCAACGAATCTATCTCTCATGACAAGTTTTAAATCATCCCAAGTAGTAGGTATAAGATCAGGGTTTAACCGACAATATTCACTCCACCAAACTAAAGCAAAGCTACTAAAAGTACTAACAGCAGCTTGAAATTTTTCACGCTCATCAAAATTATGGGAAGCAAATATAGCATTTATTTCGTACTCCCATTCAATATATAAATCAGGCCTAAAACGACCAGTAAATGGTGGCATGGAAACATTAACCTGATTATGTGCATTCTGATGTAATTGCTCCTCTTGTGGTGGTTGTTGTATTTTCTTAGGTGATGGCAAATCTCCCACGATCGATGAAGCCCAAGAACTAACAACTCCGGAACCTGCCATGATTAGTAGAAACAAAAAAAATCAAGAATAATGTTCCTATGAACTACTAGGATGTGGTGGTAAAGCGCTCACAGTAAAGCAAATATCAATATCTTACAAGTTCTTACCATGCAGCAGGTGGTGACGGGCAACCAGCGGTGTCAAATAACTCCGAAGATTGAGTAAAGCGATTGCCAGGTGAACGTACGTATACATGGTGTAGAAATATGTGGAGTTGGGTTGGCTATATATGGTAGCAAAAGATTAGCAATAATCAATTCAGAGATGCAATGTTGAATAAACGCTCAACGACGGTACTGTGCTGGTCCTAGGCTAGACCGGACTAGAGACGCGAGCCTAGAACACTAATGACGTCACGGCGTAGCACAACTAGCATCAAGAAAGGATATGAAGTAGCTCCGGACAACAAGATATAAGTGAAGATCACAATGGCAGTAAAGATAATGATGAGAAACAACTACCAAGTAGCATATACCAACACTTCTCTCTCCAACTTTACTCTATAAAAGTTTGTGCCAATTTTATGATAATTTTTCTCAAGAAAGGCACTGACTCAAGCTTTCAAATGCAAAAAGAATCACTCAATTCCGAGTTGATATGAGGAGTCAAAAAATTCTAAAACTGGCCTGAAAAACTGGAATAAGCTGTGTTCGCGAACTTCGGAGGGCAAAAAGACCTATTTAGAAGCCGATTTTGAGGTGTCAAATATTGAACTAGCTTCTGCAACTATTTAGATGCGGCTTGTCTCTAGCTTTAATTTGAGTACTCACGAAGCCAAAACAGACTTCGTATGAAAAAGATATGCCTGTTTTACTGAACACTGCACAAAACAGATTCCAATCCGAATTCAGCTACGAGATTGAGTCTAGATATATCCGAATTTTGTTTTTTTTTCTTCTATTTTTTTTTCTCACACTTTTTTTCTTTTTCTTTCTCTCTTTTTTTTTTCTCACCCTCTTTCCAAAACAAACTAGATAAGATGTAGATTGGATCAAGCACAGATGTGAACGACCTCAACTATGATTATGACAATGAATGGTGGGTGGCACGATTTGGAAATTGATGGATGGGATGGTGGACATCGGAAGGAATAACGATGCAGCGGCGGCGTGACTAATGTGAACAGAACTCGAAACTCTAAACGAACTAGACACTAAGACCAGCAACTCGACACGACGATGTAACCGATAATTCAACTATGCAAGCAATGAAAAGAAAATTGCAAAGGCTCAGACTGGCTTGGACAAAGGATGAATAGATCTAACTTTTTTTTTTGTGGTTTTTTCTTTGGACAATAGGTAAGAAAATAAATCTAATCTAGGGAAAACTGAAAATTCTCACCGAGCAACCTGAAAACTGATACCACTTGATAGAGGCGAGGGTGTCCCGATCTTTCGATGAGATGATAGCTATCGTTTTTGGTGGAGTAGACTTTGACGATCCGACTACGAACGTGCGAGGACGTCGCGCCTTAGCAATCGCTAAACCAACTCCGAGAGGTTATTGACCACGCCGGAGCACAATCAACCTGACCACGAGGGTCTATCTCCTGCAAGCAAACGAAGAACAAGCAAGAAACTAAGATTTGCAATCTGGATATTGCGAATATAAGATGAAAGCTTTATTGATCAAGGTGGGGTTCTGTGACGTCTTGGTCTGGTCGTTGAACACAAACGAAGTACGCGAAGTTGCAGCTATGGCGAACTTTTAATCTAAACAAAACCCAAAGTCTAAACGGTGCCCTAAGGGCTGTATATATGGAGGAAGAGGAGGGGATTTCATGGCCCTTGAAGGTGGGGTCCGAAACCAACCCTATCTCTTGTTTCCCCACACATACGGACTCTAAAAACAGCCTATACTCAAGTATTTCGAAATTACATGGGCCTGGCCCAATAATAAGGTGACGCAGCACCTATAATAGCCTCTGGACGAAATTTATGAAGTGACATCTTGTATATTTCGTCCAAGGCTTCCTGCACTCATTGTGGTGGCTTCAAAGTCCTGAAATCATCACTTGTAACTCCGTTCTTGTTCCCCTTGTGCATGCCATCATCTCCATGCTTGAACTTGCTCCAAGGTTCCTCTTTCTTGTCCAAGCTAGGCCCTTCATTTGTAAGCAAAACAAATGTATCCAATTTAGGCAGCATCATATTCTCATGAACTTTAGAATCATTACCAAGAAACGAAAGTACCTGATATTTTAATTGGCGTGCGCGAGCTCTAGTAATTGGTCCAGTATGTATAGAAGCAGGGGTTGTGGGTGTAACAATGGTATTGATGTCCTCATCATCCTCCCCTTCTTGAAATGAAGTCGTCCTCGACGGAAGCTCATCTTCCTCACCCAAATAAGGCTTCAGATCTGCAATGTTAAAAGTGGGACTAACCCCAAAATCTGCAGGCAGCTGAAGTTTATATGCATTATCATTTATTTTCTCTAACACCTTAAAAGGACCATCAGCACGTGGCATTAGCTTTGATTTGCGCAAATCAGGAAATCTATCCTTACGCAAATGTAACCAAACAAGATCTCCAGGTGCAAACACAACATGTTTTCTACCCTTATCTCCAGCAAGTTTATATTTAGCATTCATACGCTCAATGTTCTCCTTAGTTAACTCATGCATTTTTAAGATCAATTCAGCACGTTGTTTAGCATCAAAATTAACCTTCTCCGAAGATGGAAGAGGCAACAAATCAATTGGTGCACGAGGAAGGAAACCATACACAATTTCAAAAGGACACATCTTAGTAGTAGAATGCAGTGAACGATTATAAGCAAATTCAATATGAGGCAAGCATTCTTCCCACATTTTCTTGTTATTCTTCAAAACAGGCCTAAGCATAGTAGACAATGTTCTATTGACTACTTCAGTTTGTCCATCAGTTTGGGGGTGACATGTAGTACTAAAAAGCAGTTTAGTCCCCAACTTAGCCCATAAACATCTCCAAAAGTGGCTAAGAAATTTAGTATCACGATCTGAAACAATAGTATTTGGCACACCATGCAAGCGTATAATTTCACGAAAGAACAAATCAGCAACATTAACAGCATCATCGCTTTTATGACATGGTATAAAGTGTGCCATTTTCGAGAACCTATCCACGACAACAAATATGCTATCCCTCCCCTTCTTTGTTCGAGGTAAACCTAAAACAAAGTCCATAGATATATCCTCCCAAGGAACACTAGGTACAGGCAAAGGCATATATAAACCATGAGGATTGAGTCGTGACTTAGCTTTTTGACATGTAGTGCAGCGAGCAACAAAACGCTCAACATCCCGTCTCATCTTTGGCCAAAAGAAATGTGTAGCAAGTATATCCTCCGTCTTCTTCACGCCAAAGTGCCCCATTAATCCTCCTCCATGCGCCTCCTGCAACAACAAAAGACGAACGGAGCTAGCTGGAATGCATAGCTTGTTAGCACGAAACACAAATCCATCGTTAACGACGAACTTGTTCCATGTTCTCCCTTCCTTACAATTCTGCAATACATCTTTAAATTCAGCATCATGCACATATTGATCTTTGATGGTCTCCAAACCAAATATTTTAAAGTCAAGTTGTGAAAGCATAGTATAACGACGAGACAATGCATCAGCAATAACATTTTCTTTACCCTTCTTGTGTTTAATGACATAAGGGAAAGTCTCAATAAATTCAACCCATTTAGCATGTCTGCGGTTCAGTTTTGCTTGACTTTTAATGTGTTTCAAAGATTCATGATCAGAATGTATACCAAATTCTTTGGGCCATAAATAATGTTGCCATGTTTCTAAGGTCCGAACAAGAGCATATAATTCTTTATCATAAGTAGAATAGTTCAGACTAGGCCCACTCAATTTTTCAGAAAAGTATGCAACAGGTTTGCCATCTTGTAATAAAACACCTCCTAATCCAATTCCACTAGCATCACATTCAAGCTCAAAAGTCTTATTAAAATCAGGAAGTTGGAGTAAAGGAGCATGTGTCAACTTATCTTTCAATACCGTGAAGGCTTCTTCCTGTGAGGTACCCCAAACAAAAGGCACATCCTTCTTTGTAAGCTCATTGAGAGGTGCAGCAATGGTGCTGAAATCTCTCACAAAACGCCTATAGAAACCAGCGAGTCCAAGAAAACTCCTCACTTGAGTGACCGTTTTGGGCTGTGGCCAACTCTCAATAGCTTCAATCTTGGCTTTATCAACTTCAATTCCCTGTGGAGTAACAACATAGCCAAGAAAGGATACTCGGTCGGTGCAAAAGGTGCACTTCCCAAGGTTACCAAACAAACGTGCATCACGTAAAGCAATAAAAACAGCACGTAAATGTTCCAAATGTTCCTCCAAAGATCTGCTATAAATCAGTATATCATCAAAATAGACTACCACAAATCGTCCAATGAAAGCACGTAAAACTTCGTTCATTAATCTCATGAAAGTACTAGGTGCATTAGTTAACCCAAAAGGCATGACTAACCACTCATATAATCCAAACTTTGTTTTAAATGCTGTTTTCCATTCATCCCCTAATTTCATACGAATTTGATGGTATCCACTACGCAAATCAACTTTGGAGAATATTGTAGAGCCACTCAATTCATCAAGCATATCATCTAGTCTAGGAATAGGATGACGATAACGAATAGTAATATTATTAATGCCTCTACAATCAACACACATACGCGATGTACCATCCTTTTTCGGCACTAGAATAATAGGAACAGCACAAGGACTAAGGGATTCGCGTATATAACCTTTGTCGAGCAACTCCTGTACTTGACGCATAATCTCCTTCGTCTCCTCTGGATTGGTACGGTATGGCGCACGGTTTGGCAACGAAGCACCGGGAATTAAGTCAATCTGATGCTCAATCCCGCGAATAGGTGGTAATCCTGGTGGCACGTCTTGTGGAAAGACGTCAGCGAACTCCTGCAAAATGTTGGTGACCGCAGGAGGCAAAGAGGAAGGCACGTCCTCGAATGAAAATAACGCCTCTTTGCACACAAAAGCATAGCAAACAGAATTGCTGAAATCTAGATCATCAATATCAGATTTGGTGGCAAGTAAGCATGCACTTTTCAATTTAATTTCAGAAGCAACACTAGATGGTTTATTATTAGGCTTCATTTGTTGCTCAAATTCTTTTGCCACAATCTGATTTTCACTCTTATTTTTCTCCTGTTTTGCTTTACTAGCTCTATTAATATCATCTTTCAAAATAGAATCAGGAGTCATAGGAAGCAAAGTAATATGTTTATCCTTATGAACAAGAGTATACTGATTGTTTCTACCATGGTGTACAGAATTTTTATCAAATTGCCATGGTCTACCAAGTAATAATGAACATGCTTGCATGGGTACCACATCACAATCAACATAATCAGCATATGTAGAGATACTAAAATGCACACGAACAGTACGTGTTACCTTAACCTTGCCGCTGTTGTTGAACCATTGGATATAGTAAGGATGTGGATGTGGTCTTGTGGTGAGAGATAGCTTCTCCACCATCTCCATGCTAGCCAAGTTGTTGCAGCTCCCTCCATCTATGATGACGCGAACAGAACGTTCCTTCACAACTGATGAGGACATCAATACCATTGTTACACCCACAGCCCCTGCTTCTATACATACTGGACCAATTACTGGAGCTCGCGCACGTCAATTAAAATATCAGGTACTTTCGTTTCTTGGTAATGATTCTAAAGTTCATGAGAATATGATGCTGCCTAAATTGGATACATTTGTTTTGCTTACAAATGAAGGGCCTAGCTTGGACAAGAAAGAGGAACCTTGGAGCAAGTTCAAGCATGGAGATGATGGCATGCACAAGGGGAACAAGAACGGAGTTACAAGTGATGATTTCAGGACTTTGAAGCCACCGTAATGAGTGCAGGAAGCCTTGGACGAAATATACAAGATGTCACTTCATAAATTTCGTCCAGAGGCTATTATAGGTGCTGCGTCACCTTATTATTGGGCCAGGCCCATGTAATTTCGAAATACTTGAGTATAGGCTGTTTTTAGAGTCCGTATGTGTGGGGAAACAAGAGATAGGGTTGGTTTCGGACCCCTCCTTCAAGGGCCACGAAATCCCCTCCTCTTCCTCCATATATACAGCCCTTAGGGCACCGTTTAGACTTTGGGTTTTGTTTAGATTAAAAGTTTGCCATAGCTGCAACTTCGCGTACTTCATTTGTGTTCAACGACCAGACCAAGACGTCACAGAACCCCACCTTGATCAATAAAGCTTTCATCTTATATTCGCAATATCCAGATTGCAAATCTTAGTTTCTTGCTTGTTCTTCGTTTGCTTGCAGGAGATAGACCCTCGTGGTCAGGTTGATTGTGCTCCGGCGTGGTCAATAACCTCTCGGAGTTGGTTTAGCGATTGCTAAGGCGCGACGTCCTCGCACGTTCGTAGTCGGATCGTCAAAGTCTACTCCACCAAAAACGATAGCTATCATCTCATCGAAAGATCGGGACACCCTCGCCTCTATTACTATACATACTGGACCAATTACTAGAGCTCGCGCACGCCAATTAAAATATCAGGTACTTTCGTTTCTTGGTAATGATTCTAAAGTTCATGAGAATATGATGCTGCCTAAATTGGATACATTTGTTTTGCTTACAAATGAAGGGCCTAGCTTGGACAAGAAAGAGGAACCTTGGAGCAAGTTCAAGCATGGAGATGATGGCATGCACAAGGGGAACAAGAACGGAGTTACAAGTGATGATTTCAGGACTTTGAAGCCACCATAATGAGTGCAGGAAGCCTTGGACGAAATATACAAGATGTCACTTCATAAATTTCGTCCAGAGGCTATTATAGGCGCTGCGTCACCTTATTATTGGGCCAGGCCCATGTAATTTCGAAATACTTGAGTATAGGCTGTTTTTAGAGTCCGTATGTGTGGGGAAACAAGAGATAGGGTTGGTTTCGGACCCCTCCTTCAAGGGCCACGAAATCCCCTCCTCTTCCTCCATATATACAGCCCTTAGGGCACCGTTTAGACTTTGGGTTTTGTTTAGATTAAAAGTTCGCCATAGCTGCAACTTCACGTACTTCGTTTGTGTTCAACGACCAGACCAAGACGTCACAGAACCCCACCTCGATCAATAAAGCTTTCATCTTATATTCGCAATATCCAGATTGCAAATCTTAGTTTCTTGCTTGTTCTTCGTTTGCTTGCAGGAGATAGACCCTCGGGGTCAGGTTGATTGTGCTCCGGCGTGGTCAATAACCTCTCGGAGTTGGTTTAGCGATTGCTAAGGCGCGACGTCCTCGCATGTTCGTAGTCGGATCGTCAAAGTCTACTCCACCAAAAACGATAGATATCATCTCATCGAAAGATCGGGACACCCTCGCCTCTATCATACAGGGCACACACATGATATTATTTGTCGTCGTTGTAAGGGAAGAGGTCATTATGCGAGAGAATGCCAATCTCCGCGTGTTATGATTGCTACTGAGGATGGTGGGTATGAGTCCGCTAGTGACTATGATGAGGAGACTTTGGCTCTTATTACAAGTGAAGAACACGGTGGAGATGATTCTGATCATGAGACGCAATACATGGCTCCTGAAGACGCTGACAGGTATGAATGTTTAGTTGCTCAACGTGTTTTGAGTGTGCAGGTCACACAAGCTGAGCAAAATCAGAGGCATAATTTGTTCCATACAAAGGGAGTTGTGAAGGAACGTTCTGTTCGCGTCATCATAGATGGAGGGAGCTGCAACAACTTGGCTAGCATGGAGATGGTGGAGAAGCTATCTCTCACCACAAGACCACATCCACATCCTTACTATATCCAATGGTTCAACAACAGCTGCAAGGTTAAGGTAACACGTACTGTTCGTGTGCATTTTAGTATCTCTACATATGCTGATTATGTTGATTGTGATGTGGTACCCATGCAAGCATGTTCATTATTACTTGGTAGACCATGGCAATTTGATAAAAATTCTGTACACCATGGTAGAAACAATCAGTATACTCTTGTTCATAAGGATAAACATATTACTTTGCTTCCTATGACTCCTGATTCTATTTTGAAAGATGATATTAATAGAGCTAGTAAAGCAAAACAGGAGAAAAATAAGAGTGAAAATCAGATTGTGGCAAAAGAATTTGAGCAACAAATGAAGCCTAATAATAAACCATCTAGTGTTGCTTCTGAAATTAAATTGAAAAGTGCATGCTTACTTGCCACCAAATCTGATATTGATGATCTAGATTTCAGCAATTCTGTTTGCTATGCTTTTGTGTGCAAAGAGGCGTTATTTTCATTCGAGGACGTGCCTTCCTCTTTGCCTCCTGCGGTCACCAACATTTTGCAGGAGTTCGCTGACGTCTTTCCACAAGACGTGCCACCAGGATTACCACCTATTCGCGGGATTGAGCATCAGATTGACTTAATTCCCGGTGCTTCGTTGCCAAACCGTGCGCCATACCGTACCAATCCAGAGGAGACGAAGGAGATTATGCGTCAAGTACAGGAGTTGCTCGACAAAGGTTATATACGCGAATCCCTTAGTCCTTGTGCTGTTCCTATTATTCTAGTGCCGAAAAAGGATGGTACATCGCGTATGTGTGTTGATTGTAGAGGCATTAATAATATTACTATTCGTTATCGTCATCCTATTCCTAGACTAGATGATATGCTTGATGAATTGAGTGGCTCTACAATATTCTCCAAAGTTGATTTGCGTAGTGGATACCATCAAATTCGTATGAAATTGGGGGATGAATGGAAAACAGCATTTAAAACAAAGTTTGGATTATATGAGTGGTTAGTCATGCCTTTTGGGTTAACTAATGCACCTAGTACTTTCATGAGATTAATGAACGAAGTTTTACGTGCTTTCATTGGACGATTTGTGGTAGTCTATTTTGATGATATACTGATTTATAGCAGATCTTTGGAGGAACATTTGGAACATTTACGTGCTGTTTTTATTGCTTTACGTGATGCACGTTTGTTTGGTAACCTTGGGAAGTGCCATGTCATAAAAGCGATGATGCTGTTAATGTTGCTGATTTGTTCTTTCGTGAAATTATACGCTTGCATGGTGTGCCAAATACTATTGTTTCAGATCGTGATACTAAATTTCTTAGCCACTTTTGGAGATGTTTATGGGCTAAGTTGGGGACTAAACTGCTTTTTAGTACTACATGTCACCCCCAAACTGATGGACAAACTGAAGTAGTCAATAGAACATTGTCTACTATGCTTAGGGCTGTTTTGAAGAATAACAAGAAAATGTGGGAAGAATGCTTGCCTCATATTGAATTTGCTTATAATCGTTCATTGCATTCTACTACTAAGATGTGTCCTTTTGAAATTGTGTATGGTTTCCTTCCTCGTGCACCAATTGATTTGTTGCCTCTTCCATCTTCGGAGAAGGTTAATTTTGATGCTAAACAACGTGCTGAATTGATCTTAAAAATGCATGAGTTAACCAAGGAGAACATTGAGCGTATGAATGCTAAATATAAACTTGTTGGAGATAAGGGTAGAAAACATGTTGTGTTTGCACCTGGAGATCTTGTTTGGTTACATTTGCGTAAGGATAGATTTCCTGATTTGCGCAAATCAAAGCTAATGCCACGTGCTGATGGTCCTTTTAAGGTGTTAGAGAAAATAAATGATAATGCATATAAACTTGAGCTGCCTGCAGATTTTGGGGTTAGTCCCACTTTTAACATTGCAGATCTGAAGCCTTATTTGGGTGAGGAAGATGAGCTTCCGTCGAGAACGACTTCATTTCAAGAAGGGGAGGATGATGAGGACATCAATACCATTGTTACACCCACAACCCCTGCTTCTATACATACTGGACCAATTACTAGAGCTCGCGCACGCCAATTAAAATATCAGGTACTTTCGTTTCTTGGTAATGATTCTAAAGTTCATGAGAATATGATGCTGCCTAAATTGGATACATTTGTTTTGCTTACAAATGAAGGGCCTAGCTTGGACAAGAAAGAGGAACCTTGGAGCAAGTTCAAGCATGGAGATGATGGCATGCACAAGGGGAACAAGAACGGAGTTACAAGTGATGATTTCAGGACTTTGAAGCCACCATAATGAGTGCAGGAAGCCTTGGACGAAATATACAAGATGTCACTTCATAAATTTCGTCCAGAGGCTATTATAGGTGCTGCGTCACCTTATTATTGGGCCAGGCCCATGTAATTTCGAAATACTTGAGTATAGGCCGTTTTTAGAGTCCGTATGTGTGGGGAAACAAGAGATAGGGTTGGTTTCGGACCCCTCCTTCAAGGGCCACGAAATCCCCTCCTCTTCCTCCATATATACAGCCCTTAGGGCACCGTTTAGACTTTGGGTTTTGTTTAGATTAAAAGTTCGCCATAGCTGCAACTTCGCGTACTTCGTTTGTGTTCAACGACCAGACCAAGACGTCACAGAACCCCACCTTGATCAATAAAGCTTTCATCTTATATTCGCAATATCCAGATTGCAAATCTTAGTTTCTTGCTTGTTCTTCGTTTGCTTGCAGGAGATAGACCCTCGTGGTCAGGTTGATTGTGCTCCGGCGTGGTCAATAACCTCTCGGAGTTGGTTTAGCGATTGCTAAGGCGCGACGTCCTCGCACGTTCGTAGTCGGATCGTCAAAGTCTACTCCACCAAAAACGATAGCTATCATCTCATCGAAAGATCGGGACACCCTCGCCTCTATCAGAAAAGGCCCCAAGATGGGATCTCACGGGAACAGAAGCTTGCGGCGGCGAAAAAGTATTTTTGGTGTGCCCTCTGGTATAGGGGGAATATTTGAGAATATATAGTGGTGGAATTAGGGTTGTAAGGTCTCCGAGGGGCCCACAAGCCCTGGAGGCGCCCCCTGGGGCGCGCCCCTACGGCTTGTGCCCCCTCGTAGGGCTTCTGGCCTCCTCTCCAAGTCTCGTGGGTTTCCTCTGGTCCAAGAAAAATCACCGTAAAGTTTTATTCCGTTTGGTATTCCTTTTCTGTAAAAGTCAAAAACAAGGAAAAAACAGAAACTGGCATTAGGCACTAGGTTAGTAGGTTAGTCCCAAAAATAATATAAAATAGCCTATTAATGCATATAAAACATCCAAAATAGATAATATATTAACATGGAACAATAAAAAATTATAGATACGTTGGAGACGTAGCACTTCTGCATCTGGACAATCAACGATCTGGTTCTTTTTGGTCAAAAACCGATTCCAGAATTGCCTGGCTGACTCACCGGGCTGTTGGACCACATGGCTCAGGTCATCGGCATCTGGAGGCCGGAGGCCGGACATAGGTGCCTTGAAAGTTAGCTCAGAAAGCATCCTCGAGCCCCTCCCAGCTCCCTATGGAGTCTTCAGGAAGACTACTCAACCAATGCTGAGCTCGTCCTTTGAGCTTTAATGGCAGATATTTAATGGCGTGGAGGTCATCTCCTCGAGCCATATGAATGTGGAGGAGGAAATCTTCGATCCACACAGCTGGGTCCGTAGTCCCATCGTATGGCTCGATGTTTACAGGTTTAAACCCTTCTGGGAACTGGTGTTGCATCACCTCATTAGTGAAACACATGGGGTGAGTGGTGCCCCTTACTCGGGCTCTGTCGCGTCAGAGCTCGGCTTCCATCCGGGCCCGGTGCTGCTCCCGGGCTCTATCGTTCTGGTCAAGCCACACTTGGTATCCATCCCGTCTATCGGGAGGGTATCCTCTGGATCGGTAAATGGATCTTGATTGACCCGCTCTAGCGGCCAGGTCGTGTCGCGGATCATATCGATATTCTGGTTGTGCTGCCTCCGTGCCTTTTCAGCAAGGGGGAACAGGTGAGTGTTTGGCCTCTCCAGCCAGCCTGTCCCATCCTCGAGGGGGGTGCTCTGGCTGGTCGCCTTGAGTTCGTCTTGGTGATACGGGCTCAAGGGCCTCGTCATCTAATTGCGGCAACAATTTGTGCTTGAGGTAGCTCTTTGTTTGCCGCTCGTAGTCGTACCCTTCTTCGACTGCTAGGACTTCCGTCCATCTGTCATTGAGGGTGTCTTGTTCGGCTTTTATCTGTTGTTGCTTCTTTTTCAGACTTCGCGTGGTGGCTATGAGCTGCTGCTTGAACCACTCTTGGTCCAGTGGATCTTCTGGAACGATAAAATATTCGGTTCCGAGGCTGACCTCCTCTTCGAAGAGAGGCATGTAGTTGCTATCCTCGGAATCATTGGGGTCCTCGGGGTTATACTGACCCCTATGCCCCTCTGGGTCATCAGGATGTTGCTCGAGGTGGGGTCGCCGATGTCTTCCGCATTGTCCGGAGTATCGTCCTCTTCGGTGCCCGTGTTGCTTTCCCTGCCTCGACGTCCCTTGGGTCGTCGGCGTTGTCCCCGACGTTTGGGTGGCTCCTCGCCAATCTTGTTACTATCTCTTCTGGGGGTGTCGTCCCCATTATTAGCATCGTCGTCACTGTCCTTGGGGGTGTCCACCATGTAAACGTCATAGGTGGAGGTGGTTGTCCATCGGCCGATGACGGGAGGGGCAGTGTCAATGTGGGCCATGGCTTCGCTGTCGTCATCCATGTCATCGGCCTCCTCAGAGGCGTAGTCTAGCATGTCGGTTAAGTCTTCGATAGTGGTGGTGGGTGGGACGTAAAATTACCTGTAGCTCGCCTCGAGGCCCCGCTGAGCGTGAGCCGAGGATGGGCCATCCAAGATAGTCATCATCTGGATCTAGTCAAGTGCCTCGTTTAGCGGGGCGAGGCTGGCCGGATTGGCGTATGAGGTTTCGTCGAAGTCAACCTCCGGAGTGATGGTGAGGCGAGGGGTGAATCCAGCCAGGGCTGACTCCTGGTGTTCGGATGGCGAACTGTCGCCAAGGCTCGAGGCCAGATTTGCGGTAAGGAGGGGGAGTCCGACCAAGGGTGATTCCCGATCTTCGGACATAGTGCTGGCATCTGAGCTCAAAGCCGGCCGCGAGATAAGGGCCAATCCAGAGATCAGATCGGGGAGAGGCCCCGAAGTTGATGCTTCAGGGTCCGCGGGCGTCCCAGGTGAAGCTGAGAAGCCGGTGAAGATCAGATCGCTCCGAGCATCGGTGATGTACTCTAAGTTACCAAACCTGATCTGGTGCTTAGGGGCGAAACTGTCGACCTGGTCGAGATGACCTGTCGAGTCGGCGTGCAGCACGATGCTGCCGAACGCGAAAAGTTACCCGGGGATGAAGATGCCCCCGGTGCTGATGCCGTCTCCGATGATCAGGCGAGCCATCATTCCTTCGGCGATCCAAAAGCGGAACTCTCATGAAAGCACCACTGTCGGTGTCAAAACCGGTGGATCTCAGGTAGGGGGTCCCGAGCTGTGGATCTTGGATCAATGGGGAACAGGGGACTAGGGACAAGATGTTTACCCAGGTTCGGGCCCACTCTAATAGGTAAAACCCTACTTCCTGCTTGATTATATTGCTTGTGTATATGAGGATTACAGAGTCAATATACCACGAGATCAGATGAACTAAACCCTAGGCTAGTAGGATGATGGTTGTTGTTCTAGCCTCTACGGACTAAACCCTCTAGTTTATATAGACACCAGGGGTGCTAGGGTTACACATGGTCCATTACAAGGAAAGGATAAACATGCCGATTCTTCTTATCTTGACTTGGAGGACACACCAAGGCATCAAAAATCCTCTTGTCCGGTCACGGGGTCTCCACATAGTTCGGCCTCCTAGCATTGGTAACACGGCCCAACAGTCCGGCCTTCAGGGATAGGTCGGCATGCCGAATACCCCCTAATCTAGGACTCCCTCAATAGGTTAGTCCCAAAAAATGATATATATATATATATAGAGTTTCATATAATTGCATAATAAACATCCAAGATTGATACTATGATAGCATGGAACAATCAAAAATTATAGATACGTTGGAGACGTATCAAGCATCCCCAAGCTTAATCCTTGCTCGTCCTCGAGTAGGTAAATGATAAAAACATATTTTTTGATGTGGAATGCTACCTATCATGTTCATCGTGTAATCTCTCTTTTGTGGCATGAATAATAAGATCTGAATGATTCAAAGCAATAGTCTATTGTTTGACATAAAAACAATAATAAAAAGGCATACCAACAAACAATCATGTCTTTCAAAATATCAATGCTAAAGAACGTTATCCCTACAAAATCATATAGCCTTGTCATGTTCCATCTTCTTAACACAAAGTATTTATCATGCACAACCCCGATGACAAGCTAAGCAATTGGTTAATACTTTTTAACGCGCTTCATCTTTTTCAACTCTCACGCAATACATGAGCGCAAGCCATAGATATAGCACTATGGGTGGAATAGAGTATGGTGATAGAGATAATATGGAGAAGACAAAAAAGGGGGAAATCTCACATCAACGAGGCTAATCAACGGGCTATGGAGATGCCCATCAATTGATGTCAATGCAAGGAGTAGGGATTGCCATGCAACAGATGCACTAAGAGCTATAAGTGTATGAAAGCTCAAAAAGAAAACTAAGTGGATGTGCATCCAACTTGCTTGCTCAAGAAGACCTCGGGCATTTGAGGAAGCCCATCATTGCAATATACAAGCCAAGTTCTATAATGAAAAATTCCCACTAGCTATATGAAAGTGAAAGCATAGGAGACTCTCTATATGAAAAACATGGTGCTACTTTGAAGCACAAGTGTGGAAAGGATAGTAACATTGCCCCTTCTCTCTTTTTCTCTCTTTTTCATTTTTTTTCTTTTCTCTTTTTTTTGTTAGGCTCTTTTTGGCCTCTTTTTTCTTTTCTTTTCTTTTTTGTCTGGAGTTCATTGATAGAGGCAAAGGTGTCCCGTCTTTCGATGAGAAGGTGAATATCATTTCACAGGAGTAGACTTTGACAATCCGACTACGAACGTGCGAGGACGTCACGCCTTAGCAAACGCTAAACCAACTCCAAGAGGTTATTGACCACGTCGGAGCACGATCAACCTGACCACGAGGGTCTATTTCCTACAAGCAAACAAAGAACAAGCAAGAAACTGAGATTGCAATATGGATATTGCGAATATAAGATGAAAGCTTTATTGATCAAGGTGGGGTTATGTGACGTCTTGGTCTGGTCGTTGAACACAAACGAAGTACGCGAAGTTGGAGCTATGGAGAACTTTTAATCTAAACAAAACCCAAAGTCTAAACGATGTCCTAAGGGCTGTATATATGGAGGAGTAGGGGGATCTCATGACCTCTTGTAGGAGGGGTCCGAAACCAACCCTAACTTTGTTTCCCCACACATACAGACTCTAAAAATAGCCTATACTTAAGTATTTCAAAATTACATGGGCCTGGCCCAATAATAAGGTGACGCAACACCTATAATAGCCTCTGGATGAAATTTGTGAAGTGGCATCTTGTATATTTCGTCCAAGCCTTCATGCACTCATTATGGTGGTTTCAAAGTCCTGAAATCATCACTTGAAACTCCGTTCTTGTTCCCCTTTCGCATGCCATCATCTCCATGCTTGTTCTTGCTCCAATGTTCATCCTTCTTGTCCAAGCTAGGCCCTTCATTTGTAAGCAAAACAAATGTATCCAATTTAGGCAGCATCATATTCTCATGAACATTAGAATCATTACCAAGAAACAAAAGTACCTGGTAAGTTAATTGGTGTGCACGAGCTCTAGTAATTGGTCCAGTATATATAGCAGCAGGGGGCTGTCACTACAAAGAAAATACACTTCCGTGATGATACGTGTTTGTCACAGTAGGTCACGTTTTCTGTCATGCATGTACATCCATGACGATTTTATGACAGAATCAAGATAGTCATACCTATGTAGTCGTAGAAGTGTTCCATGACATTACCAAAATTATCATCACGGAAGTGTCCACTTCCATGACGATAAATGGCGCGCCATGGAAGTGCTTTCGTCAAGGGTAACCGACATGTGGCATCCACCGTAACGGGTCGCCGTTAAGCTATCAGGTCCGGTTTTGGATCCGATAACCCGTTAACAGCCCGGACCAATGGGGATTTTCCACGTGTAAAATTCTCAATGGCCAGAGGAACCACGTGTCGGCTCACCGTTGGGACAGATGTCATCCACTCATTGGACCGAAGGCGCCTATGATACGTTGACACGTGGCACGGCCCAACAGAAGCCCATTCCGGTGAAAAGGCCGACCCATTTGACTTGGTCAAAAGGTAGCAGGCCGGCCCACGGAAAGCCTGTTAACGACATGTTCGCATATAACCCATTTACAGCCCGCTAACTCACGGCCCGTTACGGCCTATCCGAATTAGGCCTAGTAGCGTCACCTGGGCCGTCCAATATGATTCCAGCCCATTGTAACTTCCGGCCCATGTATGGCCCATGACGTCTTTCGGCCCATATGAGGCCCTTTGTAACTCTTGGCCCATTAACGGCCCGTGGTGAAACTGGCCCGTAATGAATAGTGTATCGCTTTATACCCATTAACGGCCCATTATTCCATTGGGCCGTTTCCAGCCCGTGTTATCTTTCGGCCTTCTCAGGGCCCATTTATTCTTGGGCTCATTTCCAGCATTCGGTTACTTACGGCCCGTTACTGGCCTTTTCTGCTTGTGGGCCAAATTCAGCCCATGGTTATAGTCGGCCCGTTTGTGGCCCGTTAATCCGTTGGGCCATTTTCATAGCGTCATCAAATACGGCCGATTAACGATGGCCCATTATGGTCGGCCCATGAACGGACGATTCCAACTCTAGCCCGTTTACGGCCCATAATGCGGTCCATTATTGGCCCATGTTTGGCCAATCGATCATACGGCCCGTAGAAGGCCCATGTTTGGCCAATCGATCATACGGCCCGTAGAAGGCCCATTGATGCTACGGCCCGTAGAAGGCCCATTGTTTCTACGGCCCGTAGAAGGCCCATAGTTTCTACGGCCCGTAGAAGGCCCATTGTTTCTACGGCCCGTAGGAGGCCCATGGTCACTACAGTAAATATGTAGCCCATGGTTATTGTGGCCTAGTTTTAAAAAATAGATTATTGCAGCCACTAGCAAACCGCGGAAAAAGAACTGCACTGACTACAAGCAAACAAATAAACAAGACAACAAGGAAATAAATAAGCAAGCAACTTACGCTAGGCTATCACGGCTATTACACATATTATATCCACTGGGCATCAAAGTTCGCCACCAGTGCAAATATAGGGAACAAAGCAGCATATCACATACACTGGTTGTCAAAGTTGGCGACCAGTGCAAATAAACGCCGCAGCAAAACAAGTCCAGAACTGAAACCACTTCAGAAGAGCTCAAGAAACAATATCCTGGGTACCCATAATGCTGGCAAGATGCTTAGCAAGCTTATTAACTTTCTCTTGTTTGGCGCTTAAATCCTCCAGCGCTTGCTGTTGCACCAGAAAGTATGCATCTGAATTCTGCAGGGACTTCCTCAGTCCTTTGGCTTCTTGCCACAGCACAGCTGACTGATGCCTTTCAGCTTGTAGCTGAGACTGAAGAAGCCGAAGTGATTCAGGCAGCGAGTTCGAAGAGCTTGTGCCAGCGGTATTGGCCAGCAACTCGAACACTACATCAACGCAGGACTGTGGGGTTGTCTCACTATCTACAAGATCGTTTTTATCACCTTTCTTGGAGACCAACAGGGTTGTCTCACTATCTTGAACCTTAACTGCATTACTTTCTCTACCATTGCATAGTGGGGTGCTCTTCTCCGATATTCTGTTCGCATTCTACAAGAGAAACAAGCAGACACATCACAGGTTTAGCATGTAGTATATGAAACTCATTTTGGTAAACTGGTTCAGTAGTAAGGTGGACAAGATAACAGCATGAAACAAACATATATCTATGTACAATGGTCACTGTATTGTCCATATCATTCTAGTTTATGTTGCCAAATCAAGATAGAGACACAGTTCAAATCATATATTTTTAAGACACACCAGCATAGACAGAATATAAGTGTGAGAAACTACACAGCACTGGCAACACTTGTAATGTGCATCACATGAGAACATAATTGTTTATACAACTGAAATTGAAATCAACATAGAGCAAGAAGTTAGAACAGCAATCCAGTTAAATAAATAGGTTTAAAACATACCTGTTGCACCATTGGAGTTTCAATTGGATCCTTCAAATTCGAAAGTAGTTGGTATGAGTAAATACAGTGATGCAAGAGCAAAGGAGTATGGACCATAGCTACGGAATCTGACCTAAGAACAGTTGCTCTTCTACTTTAAACATGGAGTTTGGGTTCGCTGTGGTGGTCTTCGTGCTTTGGGCACTGCAGTTGCTTTGCAAACTGCTCGTGTGGGGGTACTCTGTGGTGGACATGGTGCTGTGTCAACTAGAAGTGGGTTACTATCCGCTGGGGTTGGGGTTAGATGGGTTATAGCTGGTTCTCTGTCCAATGGTGTAAGTGTGCAATCTGGAAGAGTCTCGATTATGTGTGGTAGGGCTAGTTCGTGGGCTAGTACAACCATGGTTCTATCTGCATCGACGGGTAGCACCGTCTTTTGTGAAGAACGGGTTTTTACTCCCTTAGATACTGCCATCACCCCCTCCAATTCAAATGGCTGATAAACAAGAAAAGAAATTGAACGTACAGACAGTGTATGATAGACAGATGTGGTAATTCACATATATGTTGTCTAACCAAACAGGACAGCATGACACAATTTCACATATATGATGGCTAACTAAACATGATAGCATGACACAGTTTCAGATATATGATGGATAACTTAACAGGATATAATGGCATAATTCAACATATGATGAGTATCTAAACAGGATGACATGACAAAACTATATGATGTCTTTCTAAAATAGGTTGGGATGAAATAATTCACATACATGTTGTCTAAGTATACAGGATGGCATGATATAATTGACATAACTGATTCATATACTAAGCAGCTGGCACTCGCATGTATGATCTCTAAACTAAGCAGATGGAATTGAATATTGTGCATATGATGTCTAAACTAAGCAATGCAAGACACCATATGCATGATATGAGAAATATAAACATTGCAAGTTAGAGCATACACCTCAGGTGGGATATAGGACTGGTCATCTATCTCTGAATCCTCCTCTGAGGAGCTACCTGTAACCATCGAGATATATGCTTCAGCAGGTACCATTGCCTGCTCTGAAGACCTTGTTTTCACTCCTGATTTTTCCATAACTAGCTCAAATGGCTGATACACATGAAGAGTAGTTCAATATACACAGATTGTCGACAAATGGAATACGTAATGAAAAAAAAAAGGATGGCATGATATAGTTCACATATATGATGCCTGGCTACATGGCGGTGCATAATTCACATATATGATAACTGGCTGAAAAACATGGCATTGCATAATTCACATATCTGATATAGAAAGCAAACAGGAGGCATTCACACAAAGCATGTCTAATCTAAGCAGATGGCATGGCAATGCAAGACACCATATGCATGATATGAGCAATATAACCCTGCCAAGTTAGAGCATACACCTCGGGGGGGGATACGACTGGTCATCTGTCTCTGAATCCTCCTCTGAGGAGCTATCTGTAACCAGCAAGAAATCTGCATCGACAGGTAGCACTGACTGCTCAGAAGACCTTGTTTTCACTCCAGATTTTCCCATGACCGACTCAAATGGTTGATGCACAGGAAGAGTAGATGAATGTATAAACATTGTTGACAAATGGAATACATTATGAAAAAAATATGGCACGATACAATTCACATATACGATGACTGGCTAAACAGGATGGCATTGCATGATTCACGTATATGATGCCTGGCTAAAGAAGATGGCATTGCATAATTCCCATATACTCCCTCCGTTCCTAAATATTTGTCTTTTTAGAGATTTCAAATGGACTACCACATACGGATGTATATAGACATAGCATTGCATAATTCCCATATACTCCCTCCGTTCCTAAATATTTGTCTTTTTTAGAGATTTCAAATGGACTACCACATACGGATGTATATAGACATATTTTAGAGTGTAGATTCACTCATTTTGCTCCGTATATAGTCACTTGTTGAAATCTCTAAAAAGACAAATATTTAGGAACGGTGGGAGTATGATATAGAAACCAAACAGGTGGCATTCACACAAAGCAAATCTAACATAAGCTGATGACATATAAGATGTATAATGTAAGCAATGCGAGGCACCATATGCATGATATGACCAACATCAGCATGCCATGTTAGAGCAAACACCTCAGGGGGTAAATAGGAGTGGTCGGCTCCCTCTGAATCCCCCTCTGAACAGTTATCTTCCTCTGGAATACAATCTGGAATGGCGGGAGGGGGCCCACTTCACCCACCATGGAGCGGCGTCTGCATGACATTATATTCCCACGCAACGGTCTTCTCTTTTTCTCTACATGTTCAGTACGATTGTGTACAATAACTGACATGCATAATAAAAAAAACATAGTTAGATTATGTAAGGCCTAAGGGGTGCATGTAGAAATCAAGACTGATGGTAGCAAATGAGTGGATAGATCCAAAAATAATGATAGCAGGTAGATTATAGCTTCAGTTTAAAAAGATAGACGATGGATCATCTACTGTTTGTTGCCCACCCAACATGAACCACATAGAAGACCCCAGATGAACTAGATAGTAGACAGATACTATTCGTTGCTGCCTCGATATGTGCCCCACAGGCATTTTAAAACTCAAGTTTGAACATTAGTTTGGCCCTGACTCGGAGTCTAAGAGGTGAACAGGACGATAAAGTAGCAGGTAATAATAACCGATGTATAACATAAGTAGACACGAAAGAATGCGACCTCTCTTCTAGAACTGTGTAGTCCTCAGGTTCATCTGCTCGGTCGATTATGGTAATGCAGTTGGCGTGGCTGCCGGCAACGGGGAAGATGATCTGAGGCGGCGAAAGAAAGTCTGCAGGGGGAATCTCTGTTGCAGTGAACGCTTCCGTCGATGGTGCACCTCAGGTGGGGTGGATGACGGCACGGCAGGAGCAGGACATAACACACAGAGTTTTCTTTGATACCTATCTGAAAATGAAGTAAATCTGTAAGGGCTCCTTAGAATTGGAGGATTCTATAAACGCAGGGACAGGAAAAACATAGGAATAGGATAGGAATGCACGTGCAAAACAGAGCATTTGCAAACATAGGATTTCTGTCAACCTGGGTGTTTGGTTCACATGAATTGGAAGAACACAGGAATGGAGAAACATGGTCAAATTAAAGTCAAACCACGTGAAAATGAAAAAATAAGAATCTTATTATGCCAGTAATGCAATTAGTCTTGTTCTTCATGCATATTAATTTGAAAAGGACGTCCAAGTGGATATTAAAATTCCTACGTTTTTTCTTTGAAAGAGACACCAAAGGAAAAAAATCCTCCAGTTTTGCTTTGCTCCATTCCTTCTAACCAAATGCACGAATAGTAGTACCATAGTAAAGTTTCCAATTCCTATGTTTTCCTTCACTTTTTCTTTGAACCAGTGGCGATTCTAGTAGGCAGTCTTCAACAGGCTGAAGCCTGCCCTCGAATATTTTGTGAGCTTAGATTTGGTCCACATGAGTATCATATAATGGCTATCTTGCTAAACCGATTAAAATTGTGGTTCAAAAGAGCATTTAGTTTTCTCCCTGTTAACTTTGTGACCACGATTCATCTATTTCTAGATTTGCAACTGCTTTGAACCAAAGGATCCCTGAGGGATTGACATGAATGCAGAGTAACTAAGTGATGCGATGAGTGTACAACCTCTTTGGTATAGCCTTGTCGACCTCAGCATAATTGGGTTGGACATGGAGGATGGTGATGCTGGTGTGACTGTCGGAGGCGGGGAAGAAGATTTGAGGCCTCTGGATACGGCGCCGAGGGTACTGCTCCGCTGTGATGGACGGTTCCATTGTTGGAGCAGCTCCGGTGAGGTGTACGACGGCGAGGCTGAAGCAGGACAAGACAGACAACATTAATCTGAAGTGGGACTCTAATATCATCTGCAATAGATGATGTAAAAATACATCACCAAAAAGTGCTAGATGTAAAATGCATCAGCCGCGCCACGGCCGCTTCGACAGATGCTGTAAATACTGTCCACTCTGAACTTAACTGAAGAAACTGAACTTTACAGTCAAAACTGAATTTTACTATCGAAACTGATTGAACTAGTAGCAGAGCATTGCAATAGAAGTTTAGGGCGTTCGAGCACTAGTAGCAGAGAAGCAGTGATCTAAATCAGCAGCCGCTCGAGCAGGGAACGCACTAGCAGAGAGCAACTCGTGCAGCAGCACCACAAGCGAGTGCTAAAGCAGCAACTCCTGTAGGTGCCGGAGGTCGTGCAGCAGCAGTAGCGCGAGCGAGAGCAAGAGCAGAGCAGCAGCACAAACGAGAGCAAGAGCGGAGCAGCAGCACGACCGACAGCAATAGCAGAGCAGAGCAGCAGCACGAACGAAAGCAAGAGCAGTGCAGCAGCGCGACCGACATAAAGAACAGAGCCGCAGTGCGAGCGAGAGCCGGAGTAGCAGCAGTAGCAGCGCAAGCGAGAGCCGGAGCAGTAACAGCTAGTGCCGGTGTGGAAGTCGCCGCCGAGGAAGCAGCGACATGGGGGAGAGACACCGTGGATGAAGTGGCCGGCGACGGTGCCGTCGATGGAGACCCGCCATGGCTGCTCGGTATCGAGCATCGGCAGCCCCGTTAGATCGAATAAAAGATAAAATGCAGCGATAAGTGCAGAACCTCCTTGGTGGCGCTGAGTAGGCCTCGGCTTCATCGGAGGAATTGGTGAGGGTGCTGTGGTTCCAGTGGGGCACGCCAAGACGACGTTGTGGGGATGGAGGTGGCGCGATAGACGAGGCGAACATCGGGGAAGCTCCTTGGAGGTGGAGGATGGGGCGGCTTATCCGGCGGGATGACGAGATCGATGACGGATCCTCATCCAGTGCGGTGGATGAGGGACGGTGAGCTGTTGCGGTGGACGATGTCGTCGGGGAAGAGTCTCCGGCTGGGCGGCGGTCGGGAGGCCGACGGAGGAGCGTGGGGTTTCGCGGGTTTTGGCAGCCTCGGTGTACGAATGGGAGGGGGGACGAAGGGGAAGGTAGGGGGGAGCCATGGCTTAGGGACGCGCTTGTCCAAAATGTAGGGTAAGTTACGAACGTACCCACACCGATTTTGACCATGCGACGTCGAGGCAGGATTTCCGGCTGAGGGGTAGAAGGGGGATTTCGCGTGTTTGGGCTGCGGGACCGATTTCGGATGAGGAGGGAGTCTTCGCGCGCGTCAAAATTTCGGGATAACAAGGCGCGGCGCGGGTTGAAGAGGCGGGAGTTTCACAGCAAAAGAGACAAAAGATACTCGAGCTTGAAAATTTCGGGATAACAAGGCGCGGATTCCATGTTCGGCATAACAAACTTAACGTGTAAAAAAAATTCATACAAGACACAAGAGAGTCATGTCCCCTTTTACTATATTGCTATAAATGCCATTGAAAAAACTACAAGAAAAATGTAAAAAAAATCGGGAGAACAAGATTACCCTGTACAGTACCAAATCAATTCGCACTTCCCTCAACAACAACAAAAAACAAATCAATTCCTACCACAAGAAAGAGTCATGTCCCTTTTTATATGATTACAAATGCCAGGACCTCGAATTTCATTTTTTTAATCCACGTTATGTTGAATTCGAATATATCATTAGGTGACCTTGCGGTTTATAATGGATGCAGTCCTACATTTTGATCTTCCATCTTATATGAACATTTTACTCCACCCTATGAACATATATATTGTCGTCTACCATATGGACTAAATTTGAATCAATTTTCCTTATTTGAATATGATTGTTGTCAAGTTATACCATCATTTAAATATTATCTTGATAACAGAAAACATGCAAATAGTAGTAATCATATTTCACGATGAACTACATGTACCATACGATCTCCAATTTAAATATTTGTATCCATTTTATGTTGAATTCAAATCACAGTACATTGGTCTAGGTAGCGAGATGTTCGTGATAATCTAAACCCTGTTTTCATACGTATAATTTTTGGCCGAATTGGGACAAGTTTTGGTATAAGCTTCTTGCAAACCGGAGATTCTCTCAATAAGCCTCATGGTTCCGAGAGGGAACATGTCACCTTTGTGTGCAAAATGATATACGCTACCTCCCCCCTGATTTTCTTTACAGAGGCAACACAGAACTATATGAGTACCCTATTAAATTTTGGAATTATTTCGGGTTTGTTTGGCCTTTTTTATACATTAATTGAGTTTCTGGACATTTAATGTGCATAATTCAAAATTGAACTGCAAGCACATGCTTCGGTGCACCAAAGTTGGTTGAAAAATCACATGTGTGTCCTTGGGTGAATTTCTAGGTCCCATGCAAGAAATGGGAATGAAATTCAAACATCTGGGCATCATGACTCAGTCGAGAACATTGAGAAACTTGGTTTTTAAATTCCTGTAAATCCAAAACTCGCCTGGAAATCATGAAACTCGGCATGGTGTCATGTCATGGCACTAACATGCTGTGGTAAAAAAACTTGGCCGAATTGGAACAAGTTTTAGTATAAGCTTCTTGCAAACCGGAGCTTCTCTCAAGAAGGCTCGTGGTTCTGAGAGGGAACGTGTCACCTTTGTGTGTGAAACGATATACGCTGCCCACACTTGATTTTCTTTACAGAGGCAACATAGAACTATATGAGTGTCGTGTTAAATTTTGGGATTATTCCGGGTTCGTTTGGCCTTTTTATACATTAATTGAGTTTCTGGTCATTTAATGTGCATAATTCAATTTTGAACTACAAGCACATGCTCCAGTGCACCAAAGTTGGTTGAAAAATAACTTGTGTGTCCTCGGGTGAATTTCTAGGTCCCATGCAAGAAATGGGAATGAAATTCAAACATCTGGGCGTCGTGGCTCGGCCGAGAACATTGAGAAAGTTGGTTTTAAAATTCTTGTAAATCCAAAACACGCCTGAAAATCATGACACTTGGCATGGTGTCATGTCATGGTACTAACATGCTGTGGTAAAAAATTTGGCCAAATTGGAACAAGTTTTGGTATAAGCTTCTTGCAAACCGGAGCTTCTCTCAAGAAGGCTCGTGGTTCTGAGAGGGAACGTGTCACCTTTGTGTGCAAAACGATATACACTGCCCCCCCCCCCCCCCCTTGATTTTCTTTACAGAGACAACATAGAACTATATGAGTGTTGTGTTAAATTTTGGAATTATTCCGGATTCATTTGGCCTTTTTTATATATTAATTGAGTTTCTGGTCATTTAATGTGCATAATTCAAATTTGAACTACAAGCACATGCTCCAGTGCACCAAAGTTGGTTGAAAAATCACATGTGTGTCCTGGGTAAATTTCTAGGTCCCATGCAAGAAATGGGAATGAAATTCAAACATCTGGGCGTCGTGGCTCGGCCGGAAACATTGAGAAACTTGGTTTTTTAATTCCTGTAAATCCAAAACATGCATGAAAATCATGAAACTTGGCTTGGTTTCATGACATGGCACCAACATGTTGTGGTAATTTTGCTGTCCGATTTGCGAAGGCGCACACATTAACAATCAACAAAGTCATTTTGGAACAATTGCGGTCACGTTACAATCGGAAACACAAGTATTATTGAAACCGTGGGCGTTCTACTTATCATTTACGTGCCGCCACGCGTCCCCTTTTTTCATTAGCTAGGAGGCGCCGTGCAGGGTAGCCATTTGAGTACGGGAGGCGTGCGATCAGACCCCTGCGCGTGCTTATCGGGAGGAGAGCCCTTTGACCTCCATATGCCGCCCACCTCTCTTCCAAGGTCTCCATTAATGGCGCCCGAGCCCCTGTTTAATGGCGTGGCTATGTCTCACTCGACTGAGATTCAAGAGAGAAAAAGGAAAATTTTGCACGGATCTTGATGTAAGATCCGACGGACCTATATAGCATCTACTGCGACTTATAGCAAGACTGATGAATATATAAGGACAACAAAAGTGGATAATAATTGTCTTACATATTTAGGAAGATAATTAAAAAAGCCACATGTGGCTACGCCCGAAATACACAAGGGCAAAAGAAGAAGGAAGACGCATACAACGATCTGGCTCGCTGATCTCTACTTTCTTGATGCGCTGCAGGTCGCGGAGACTAGTTCTCGCGGCGAGCGGCGATGATCTCTTTCATCAGTTTCATGTCCTTAATACGCTGCTTGGCAGCATCCACGGATTCCTCCACCAGCCTTTCACGCTCGATGCAGAGCATGGCACTCTCGTCCATAAGTTTCTTGACGATGATGCCCATCCTCTTCAACAAGGCAGCGGTCTCCTCCGCCTACTTCGCCCTTTCGGCAATCTTCGCCCTCAGCAGGTCGCGCTCGGCCCGGAGCTTCGCATTGCCCTCCCCTAGTTGCCGGATGACGCCGGTAGCCTGTTCAAATGAGGCTTTCATGTCGTCCTGCAACCTCGCCCAGCCAGAGATCTGATCCATCTGGCTATGGACGATCGCATGCATGCGCCTGTAAGAGTCCTCGCCTGCCTGCGAAACATTTTCCCAGGCCACCGCGGCGCGGGAGGACATCTCTGCTGCATTCGCGGCGCGGCGGGACATCTCTGCTACTTCCGCGGTGCAGCCGGACCAGTCTGCTGCATCGACGGCGCAGCGGGACCTCTGTGCTGCTTCGGCGGCGCAGCGGGACCTCTGTGCTGCTACTGCCGCGTGGCGGGACATGTCGGCTGCTTTCGCAGCGAGGCGGGACATCTCTCGTGCTTCCGCTTCCATGCTCGCCTCTCCCTGGTGGTAATCTCTCGACCCAGAACTCACGCTGTCCATGGCAGATGCAAGGGAACGATGCTGAATGACTTGTTTGTTTTTGTGGATGAGGAGTTGAGGAGGAATGTGCAGTCATCTTGGCATAGTAGTATTTATAACCGAGTACTAATACGCTCCTAAGTGGGAAACCATTTAGGTTGTGATCGGTGTGAACAGGTTTGCAATTAAATATTGCGTGGTAGTAATTTGGAATGTGACGAGACGCAAGCTCAAAATTTATTGACGGTTCTAGTTTCGAAGTGCGGCACTATTCCCGGATGGCGTAACGTGGGCACGCGTTCTCGGCCGTGGTGTAGCAGTTTTGCAATATGCCATGGTACTTCTTTTTCTACTGCTATGTACATGCAATAACTGGCACCGTCAGATACATATCTTACGGTTATTGGGGTGTTCGACAGGAATAACCTCGTGGCGAGCTATAGACTAGTCTTTTTTTCACACGCATTACATCAACACATATCATCTCTCTCCCTCTTTCCCACGCACACACCTAGGCTCTCAGGACTTCTCGCATGCACCATCTCTAGCTCCCTAGGTCGATGCCACCCACATACACTTGTACTCTGAGTTTAGTACGTTATACACGAAGAGAAGAGGTGCACACACGCACTCATCCTCTCTCACACGCGCATCTGTAGCTATGAATTGTAGTGTTCTCAACCATCCGATTGGCTCTATCATAGGTTCCCATTGCTCCTTGGCCTTGAGATTGAGAAGTTTAAAATGCGGAGGCTAAGCTGGAGGCGTGAGGTTTTGGTTAATGTGCGGGCCGCACACGGCACCAACACGACACGAGCTTCGTCTGCCTGGTGCGCAGTCGGGTGAGTACTACTAGTAGTAGTACTACTACTTTGATGTGTCGTGTCAACTCGCACAAGTATGCAACACTTCCTCAACAAACAAGCATATAAGCTGCTTATACTTCTTACCCAAAGGATCTTTATATCCAACAGACACAAAATATCCGTTCAACTGTTGGAAATTACTTTAACTGTTGATCTGATGTCGAAGTAATTGCTGCATCGCCACCAAAACCCACCATCTCTTAAGCTAAAGTAGACCGAGCTAACACCTATATTAGCATGTTACCAAGATAAACAGAAGGCACTATAGAATCATTTAGGAGGTGAGCTTGTCAATCTGAATGTGGAGGGACACCGTCCTCGACAACCCAGCCCCGGCCAGTAGCTTGGGCGGAACTATGAAGAAGGTCAGCTCCTGCACGGCGACGTCGCCGGGATCCTTGCTGCTTGTCACCTCGATTTCCACCTTGACGGCGTCGGTCCTGCCTTTGGGCTCCCCCGGCGGGCCATTCACCCACAGCTTGGCCGCGTAGTGCGGCAGTGCGGATGCCCCCGCTCTGATGCAGACGACCGACACGACGATAGGTGCGCCGATGTCGAGCACGCCGCCGACCAAGAAAAATGCGCGGCCGTCCTCCTCCGCGAACAGCAAGAGCCGCGGCTCAGACACTGGCACTTGCAGCTAGAGCACCTTGCCGTACTGGATCCTGTGCACGGGCATGGGATGCACGGTGCTGATGTGGTGGGGGAGCGTCGGCGGCGGGCCTTCATAGCTGCAGACGGGCATGGGGCATTTGCAGGGCGCGAGCGGACACACGCTCTGGTGATCAGCGAGCTTGTGGTAAGTGACGTAGAGCCCACAGCCTTCGTGCGGGTACTCCACCCTCACCGAGGAGAGGTAGGCGTCCATCGCCGTGTTCCGCACGTCGAAGCCGCCGCCGCGCTCGCACTTCTGGCACTGCCACTGGTTCCCGGGGCGCTCGCCGCGGCAGTCCGCACAGGCCAGGTGCCCTCCCTTGCACTGCACAAATCAATCGAACAGCACATCAATCAAGAAACCTGCACCTTGCTCGATCAGCCGAACGGACAAGGTGTATTCGAACCTCATACACTTGAGGCTTCAAGGGGCGGAGGCACAAGGGGCAGTGGAGCAAGGTGAGGTCCATAGAGACCATAGAGAGCTCCATCGTCGGGTCCTGTTCCGTCGGCATGATCTCGCCCTCCTCGTGCACAACCATCTCTCGCTTTAGGGCCGGGGCATTACAAAGTTTTACCATCACATATTCATACTACTTCAAGGTGCATTAAATCAACACATGCAAGTATCAAAAGGAAAGTCACGGCATGCATGCATGCATGCGTTGTAATTAATGCATTGGTAAACGCAAATTATTGAAATATATCGAGTTCACTACTTTGATGTGTCGCGTCAACTCGTACAACAAGGAGAAGTTTGATTACAACGCCCTCTCCCTCGCCCATGATCGTGGTGGCTCGCAGGACTAGGAGAAGCTTTCGCTACACGCTCTCCCTCCCGCACGCGGTGGACATGTAGCAGTTCATTCGGTGTCAAATGGCCAGAAGCATACTAGTAGTACTCCACTGCAGTAGTACCATCATTGTTCGACTTCCCGAAGAGGCGAAGAGCCAAGCGCAACCCGGACGCTCGTGTGCCAGTTTCATGTGTAGGGGAGGTAGTATAGTGACATAGTCTAGGATTGCGTGAACTGTGCCTCTAAGCTTACTAGTAAGGTACACGTGCATTGCACGCATGAGATTTGGCAACCAAGTTATAAATAAATACCACATTATAGCATGTAAGCTTTGAGTCATATATGCATGATGTAGATGTTCGTTTAATTCTTATAGTTCATCTCATTCAAAATCAATTATTTTTTATAAAAAAGCTAATCTATTTTAAGATTCATGGAATTATGCGTTGTAAAGCATAAAGTAAAAACAAATAATGGCAATTCATGTAGAAAAAAAATAGGGCAATTATGATACGGAAGATTCTAGAACAAAGGAGAAGTGCTTGTGTTTTGAGGTTTGTGCATTATGCTTAAGTTCAACCATGGAGTCTTCTAGATTGTACATGTGGCAAAATCTGGTGGAATGTAGATGATATCCAACGGCCAGTAGTGCTCGGATTTGCCATCTCTGCACCGTTGGATTGGCTTCATCCAATGACCATCTTTCAAAGTTATTCGCACACTATATAGGGGTATAGAAAATCGTTGGAGTCGGCTCCATGTTATGAGGCCGTCTCAAAGCATTTTTTTATTAAAATAATCTTCTGGCCCTACCTGTCATCCTGGTGATTGTAGTTTGCATGCTCATCTGGTCAAGACAGGAATATATATTTTAATTTGTGGTGGGGTAAATGTTAGAGGTTGCAGCAAATATATTGTACACTGCGGGTCTTTTAGCCAAGTTTAGAGGCAAGCATGTGGGGCCAGTGCTATGATGTGTCGCGTCAACTCGTACAATGAGGAGAAGTTTGATTTTACTACTACACGCCCTCTCCCTCGCCCATGCGCGCGGTGGCTCGCAGACGAGGACAGGCTTTTGCTTACTACAACAAGCTATCCCTCCCGCACGCGGTGGACGGACATGCAGCAGTTGATTCGACACTGTAGAAGTAGTAACATCATTGTTCGTCTTCTCAAAGAGGCGAAGAGCCAAGCGCAACCCGAATGTCGCAGTTGCGAACGCTCGCGTGGCAGTCTTTGTGTAGGGGTGGGGCGTTGATAGAGGCGAGGGTGTCCCGATCTTTCGATGAGGTGATAGCTATCGTTTTTGGTGGAGTAGACTTTGACGATCCGACTACGAACGTGCGAGGACGTCGTGCCTTAGCAATCGCTAAACCAACTCCGAGAGGTTATTGACCACGCCGGAGCACAATCAACCTGACCACGAGGGTCTATCTCCTGCAAGCAAACGAAGAACAAGCAAGAAACTAAGATTTGCAATCTGGATATTGCGAATATAAGATGAAAGCTTTATTGATCAAGGTGGGGTTCTGTGACGTCTTGGTCTGGTCGTTGAACACAAACGAAGTACGCGAAGTTGCAGCTATGGCGAACTTTTAATCTAAACAAAACCCAAAGTCTAAACGATGCCCTAAGGGCTGTATATATGGAGGAAGAGGGGGGGATTTCGTGGCCCTTGAAGGAGGGGTCCGAAACCAACCCTATCTCTTGTTTCCCCACACATACGGACTCTAAAAATAGCCTATACTCAAGTATTTTGAAATTACATGGGCCTGGCCCAATAATAAGGTGACGCAGCACCTATAATAGCCTCTGGACGAAATTTATGAAGTGGCATCTTGTATATTTCGTCCAAGGCTTCCTGCACTCCTTATGGTGGCTTCAAAGTCCTGAAATCATCACTTGTAACTCCGTTCTTGTTCCCCTTGCGCATGCCATCATCTCCATGCTTGAACTTGCTCCAAGGTTCCTCTTTCTTGTCCAAGCTAGGCCCTTCATTTGTAAGCAAAACAAATGTATCCAATTTAGGCAGCATCATATTCTCATGAACTTTAGAATCATTACCAAGAAACGAAAGTACCTGATAATTTAATTGGCGTGCGCGAGCTCTAGTAATTGGTCCAGTATGTATAGAAGCAGGGGCTGTGGGTGTAACAATGGTATTGATGTCCTCATCATCCTCCCCTTCTTGGAATGAAGTCGTCCTCGACAGAAGCTCATCTTCCTCACCCAAATAAGGCTTCAGATCTGCAATGTTAAAAGTGGGACTAACCCCAAAATCTGCAGGCAGCTCAAGTTTATATGCGTTATCATTTATTTTCTCTAACACCTTAAAAGGACCATCAGCACGTGGCATTAGCTTTGATTTGCGCAAATCAGGAAATCTATCCTTACGCAAATGTAACCAAACAAGATCTCCAGGTGCAAACACAACATGTTTTCTACCCTTATCTCCAGCGAGTTTATATTTAGTATTCATACGCTCAATGTTCTCCTTAGTTAACTCATGCATTTTTAAGATCAATTCAGCACGTTGTTTAGCATCAAAATTAACCTTCTCCGAAGATGGAAGAGGCAACAAATCAATTGGTGCACGAGGAAGGAAACCATACACAATTTCAAAAGGACACATCTTAGTAGTAGAATGCAATGAACGATTATAAGCAAATTCAATATGAGGCAAGCATTCTTCCCACATTTTCTTGTTATTCTTCAAAACAGCCCTAAGCATAGTAGACAATGTTCTATTGACTACTTCAGTTTGTCCATCAGTTTGGGGGTGACATGTAGTACTAAAAAGCAGTTTAGTCCCCAACTTAGCCCATAAACATCTCCAAAAGTGGCTAAGAAAATTTCGTATCACGATCTGAAACAATAGTATTTGGCACACCATGCAAGCGTATAATTTCACGAAAGAACAAATCAGCAACATTAACAGCATCATCGCTTTTATGACATGGTATAAAGTGTGCCATTTTCGAGAACCTATCCACGACAACAAATATGCTATCCCTCCCCTTCTTTGTTCGAGGTAAACCTAAAACAAAGTCCATAGATATATCCTCCCAAGGAACACTAGGTACAGGCAAAGGCATATATAAACCATGAGGATTGAGTCGTGACTTAGCTTTTTGACATGTAGTGCAGCGAGCAACAAAACGCTCAACATCCCGTCTCATCTTTGGCCAAAAGAAATGTGTAGCAAGTATATCCTCCGTCTTCTTCACGCCAAAGTGTCCCATTAATCCTCCTCCATGCGCCTCCTGCAACAACAAAAGACGAACGGAGCTAGCTGGAATGCATAGCTTGTTAGCACGAAACACAAATACATCGTTAACGACGAACTTGTTCCATGTTCTCCCTTCCTTACAATTCTGCAATACATCTTTAAATTCAGCATCATGCACATATTGATCTTTGATGGTCTCCAAACCAAATATTTTAAAGTCAAGTTGTGAAAGCATAGTATAACGACGAGACAATGCATCAGCAATAACATTTTCTTTACCCTTCTTGTGTTTAATGACATAAGGGAAAGTCTCAATAAATTCAACCCATTTAGCATGTCTACGGTTCAGTTTTGCTTGACTTTTAATGTGTTTCAATGATTCATGATCAGAATGTATAACAAATTCTTTGGGCCATAAATAATGTTGCCATGTTTCTAAGGTCCGAACAAGAGCATATAATTCTTTATCATAAGTAGAATAGTTCAGACTAGGCCCACTCAATTTTTCAGAAAAGTATGCAACAGGTTTGCCATCTTGTAATAAAACACCTCCTAATCCAATTCCACTAGCATCACATTCAAGCTCAAAAGTCTTATTAAAATCAGGAAGTTGGAGTAAAGGAGCATGTGTCAACTTATCTTTCAATACCGTGAAGGCTTCTTCCTGTGAGGTACCCCAAACAAAAGGCACATCCTTCTTTGTAAGCTCATTGAGAGGTGCAGCAATGGTGCTGAAATCTCTCACAAAACGCCTATAGAAACCAGCGAGTCCAAGAAAACTCCTCACTTGAGTGACCGTTTTGGGCTGTGGCCAACTCTCAATAGCTTCAATCTTAGCTTTATCAACTTCAATTCCCTGTGGAGTAACAACATAGCCAAGAAAAGATACTCGGTCGGTGCAAAAGGTGCACTTCCCAAGGTTACCAAACAAACGTGCATCACGTAAAGCAATAAAAACAGCACGTAAATGTTCCAAATGTTCCTCCAAAGATCTGCTATAAATCAGTATATCATCAAAATAGACTACCACAAATCGTCCAATGAAAGCACGTAAAACTTCGTTCATTAATCTCATGAAAGTACTAGGTGCATTAGTTAACCCAAAAGGCATGACTAACCACTCATATAATCCAAACTTTGTTTTAAATGCTGTTTCCATTCATCCCCCAATTTCATACGAATTTGATGGTATCCACTACGCAAATCAACTTTGGAGAATATTGTAGAGCCACTCAATTCATCAAGCATATCATCTAGTCTAGGAATAGGATGACGATAACGAATAGTAATATTATTAATGCCTCTACAATCAACACACATACGCGATGTACCATCCTTTTTCGGCACTAGAATAATAGGAACAGCACAAGGACTAAGGGATTCGCGTATATAACCTTTGTCGAGCAACTCCTGTACTTGACGCATAATCTCCTTCGTCTCCTCTGGATTGGTACGGTATGGCGCACGGTTTGGCAACGAAGCACCGGGAATTAAGTCAATCTGATGCTCAATCCCGCGAATAGGTGGTAATCCCGGTGGCACGTCTTGTGGAAAGACGTCAGCGAACTCCTGCAAAATGTTAGTGACCGCAGGAGGCAAAGAGGAAGGCACGTCCTTGAATGAAAATAACGCCTCTTTGCACACAAAAGCATAGCAAACAGAATTGCTGAAATCTAGATCATCAATATCAGATTTGGTGGCAAGTAAGCATGCACTTTTCAATTCAATTTCAGAAGCAACAGTAGATGGTTTATTATTAGGCTTCATTTGTTGCTCAAATTCTTTTACCACAATCTGATTTTCACTCTTATTTTTCTCCTGTTTTGCTTTACTAGCTCTATTAATATCATCTTTCAAAATAGAATCAGGAGTCATAGGAAGCAAAGTAATATGTTTATCCTTATGAACAAGAGTATACTGATTGTTTCTACCATGGTGTACAGAATTTTTATCAAATTGCCATGGTCTACCAAGTAATAATGAACATGCTTGCATGGGTACCACATCACAATCAACATAATCAGCATATGTAGAGATACTAAAATGCACACGAACAGTACGTGTTACCTTAACCTTGCCGCTGTTGTTGAACCATTGGATATAGTAAGGATGTGGATGTGGTCTTGTGTGGTAATCCCGGTGGTACGTCTTGTGGAAAGACGTCAGCGAACTCCTGCAAAATGTTAGTGACCGCAGGAGGCAAAGAGGAAGGCACGTCCTCGAATGAAAATAACGCCTCTTTGCACACAAAAGCATAGCAAACAGAATTGCTGAAATCTAGATCATCAATATCAGATTTGGTGGCAAGTAAGCATGCACTTTTCAATTTAATTTCAGAAGCAACACTAGATGGTTTATTATTAGGCTTCATTTGTTGCTCAAATTCTTTTGCCACAATCTGATTTTCACTCTTATTTTTCTCCTGTTTTGCTTTACTAGCTCTATTAATATCATCTTTCAAAATAGCATCAGGAGTCATAGGAAGCAAAGTAATATGTTTATCCTTATGAACAAGAGTATACTGATTGTTTCTACCATGGTGTACAGAATTTTTATCAAATTGCCATGGTCTACCAAGTAATAATGAACATGCTTGCATGGGTACCACATCACAATCAACATAATCAGCATATGTAGAGATACTAAAATGCACACGAACAGTACGTGTTACCTTAACCTTGCCGCTGTTGTTGAACCATTGGATATAGTAAGGATGTGGATGTGGTCTTGTGGTGAGAGATAGCTTCTCCACCATCTCCATGCTAGCCAAGTTGTTGCAGCTCCCTCCATCTATGATGACGCGAACAGAACGTTCCTTCACAACTCCCTTTGTATGGAACAAATTATGCCTCTGATTTTGCTCAGCTTGTGTGACCTGCACACTCAAAACACGTTGGGCAACTAAACATTCATACCTGTCAGCGTCTTCAGGAGCCATGTATTGCGTCTCATGATCAAAATCATCTCCACCGTGTTCTTCACTTGTAATAAGAGCCAAAGTCTCCTCATCATAATCACTAGCGGACTCATACCCACCATCCTCAGTAGCAATCATAACACGCGGAGATTGGCATTCTCTCGCATAATGACCTCTTCCCTTACAACGACGACAAATAATATCATGTGTGTGCCCTGTTGATGCCATAGATGAAGAAGAGCTCTGGGCAGGCCCAGAAGGTGTACTCTTGGCAGATGGTGGTGGTGGTGCCTGTTTTCTTGTATCTCGATTGGAATTGGCGGCTGAAGTCAGTGGTGCCGCAGTAGGACGTGTGGGAGTAGAGGAGGCACGCGGTGTCCATGATGAAGATCGACATGCAGAAAAATTAGTTCGCGCCAATGCCTGTCGATCCTGCACTTCACGTTCAGCTTTACAAGCAAGATGGAATAAACGAGTGATATTATTATACTCCTTATACTCTAGAATGGTCTGAATCTCTCTATTTAATCCACCCATGAAACGTGCAAGCATAGCTTCATTCTCCTCAACAATACCACATCTAATCATGCCAGTTTGTAATTCCTGATAATATTCTTCTACAGAATTTTTTCCTTGTCTTAAGCGCTGCAATTTTTGAAGTAATTCACGTTGATAATATGGTGGAACCCAACGAGTACGCATAGCAGTTTTCAAAGCAGCCCACGTAGCTGGAATAGGATATAATCTACAATGTTCAGACCACCATACACATGCAAAACTAGTGAAAGCACAAACAGCAGCAGCAACACGTCGTTCCTCGGGATATTGTAAACATGTAAAACGTTGTTCAGTTTCTACCTCCCAAGTAAGATATATATCAGGAACATATCTACCCTCGAATGGTGGAATATTCAATTTTAATTTAGGAAGATGGTCATGATCTCGTACCTGAAGTGGTGGTGCAGGCCTACCATTGCGATTATTTGCATGTGGACGACCTGGTGCTGGTGGTTGCACGTAGTTATGATTTTGATCAACCTCATCCTCATAATCGCCCGCGTAATCATCCTCCTCCTCGGCACCAGCAGCAGCAGGAGCAGGAGCCAAAGAAGCATCAACAGTAGGTACAGCAGCACCAGAAGTTTGGCCATCCTCAAGAGGAACACGCTTCGCTCGTCCGAACTGATTTGGAAGGGGGCGTTGTTGTTGTCGTTGCAGAGGTGCGACAGGTGCAGCCGGTGGTGGTTGGGGAAGACGCGTGAGCAATTCATTAAACTTGTTATCCAGCTTTGTCTCGAACGACTTCTCCATGCCATCTATCTTCTCCATGGCCTCTTCAAATCTGTTTAGCACATCTCCCACCTGGCCACTCATCATTTGCTGAAATTTATCATGCAACTCCTTGTTCGTCATGTTCTCCCAGTCAATCTCGTCGGCTTGTGATCCTGCCATGGTTAGCAGGAATAGAAACACACGAGAATATGATCCTACAGACTACTAGAAAGTGGTGGTGGTGTGGTGTGGCGTCACAAATCCGTCAAGCAAATCTCAAATTCTTACCAGTTCTTACCCAGCAGCAGGTGGTGATCGGCAACCTTTGTAGTCAAAACTCTCAGAGCTTGGACAGAGCGATTGCCAGGTGGTGTCAAACGCACGATGTAGATGTATGTGGAGCTGGGAAGGCTTATGATATGGTAGCAAAAAGGGTCAACAATAATCAATTCAGAGATGCAATGTTGAATAAACTCTCAACGACGGTACTGTGCTGGTCCTAGGCTAGACCGTGCTAGAGACGCGAGCCTAGAACACTAACAAAAATCACGGCGCTGCACGTAAACGAGGGAGGAGCACACTCTGAAATTTTTTTTTTGCACTTTTTTTTTCCTCTTTTTTTTTTTGCTCCGCAACAATTTTTTTTCGAAAAAGTCTACAAATGGTCTAAAAACTGCCTAGCCAGAATTTTCCAGACTTAGTTTTTTTTTTGAAACTGGAACTATTTTTCTTCTGCGGGTAGCACGAAAATTGGGGAATCCGACTTGTTCACGACTCGTAGTATCGCGTGATCTGGAACTCTAAAATAAAGGAATAAATACTGGACTCGGACTAGGACTGGTGGCAGAGATGAATCTGGTGGAACTCGGACTGGTGATGGTATATGACGGTAGTATATGTGGGCTCGGATTGGTGGTGGTATATGGACTCGGATCGGTGGTGGTATCTGGACTCGGATCGGTAGTGGTATATGGACTCAGAGAAATAGCAGAAAAGCTGTGGTGGTATATGGTAGGTGCGATGATGATGGTGCGGCGGCGGCGTGACAACTTGTGAACAGAACTCGAAACTCTAAAGAACTTGACGCTAAGACCAGCAACTTGACACGATGATGCAACCGCAAATTCAACAAAGCAAAAACCCTAAAAAGATTATGCAAAGGCTCAGATTGGTTCGGATATGATGAACTAACCCTAAATTTTTTTTTTTGGCTTTTTCCTGGACTGTAGGTATGAAGAACAGACTCGATCTAAACTACGAAAAACTGTAAATCTCACCGAGCAACCTGGGAATCTGATACCACTTGATAGAGGCGAGGGTGTCCCGATCTTTCGATGAGGTGATAGCTATCGTTTTTGGTGGAGTAGACTTTGACGATCCGACTACGAACGTGCGAGGACGTCGTGCCTTAGCAATCGCTAAACCAACTCCGAGAGGTTATTGACCACGCCGGAGCACAATCAACCTGACCACGAGGGTCTATCTCCTGCAAGCAAACGAAGAACAAGCAAGAAACTAAGATTTGCAATCTGGATATTGCGAATATAAGATGAAAGCTTTATTGATCAAGGTGGGGTTCTGTGACGTCTTGGTCTGGTCGTTGAACACAAACGAAGTACGCGAAGTTGCAGCTATGGCGAACTTTTAATCTAAACAAAACCCAAAGTCTAAACGATGCCCTAAGGGCTGTATATATGGAGGAAGAGGGGGGGATTTCGTGGCCCTTGATGGAGGGGTCCGAAACCAACCCTATCTCTTGTTTCCCCACACATACGGACTCTAAAAATAGCCTATACTCAAGTATTTCGAAATTACATGGGCCTGGCCCAATAATAAGGTGACGCAGCACCTATAATAGCCTCTGGACGAAATTTATGAAGTGGCATCTTGTATATTTCGTCCAAGGCTTCCTGCACTCCTTATGGTGGCTTCAAAGTCCTGAAATCATCACTTGTAACTCCGTTCTTGTTCCCCTTGCGCATGCCATCATCTCCATGCTTGAACTTGCTCCAAGGTTCCTCTTTCTTGTCCAAGCTAGGCCCTTCATTTGTAAGCAAAACAAATGTATCCAATTTAGGCAGCATCATATTCTCATGAACTTTAGAATCATTACCAAGAAACGAAAGTACCTGATAATTTAATTGGCGTGCGCGAGCTCTAGTAATTGGTCCAGTATGTATAGAAGCAGGGGCTGTGGGTGTAACAATGGTATTGATGTCCTCATCAGGCGTGGTGCGGAGCCTTAGAGCACGCATATAGCCAGGCTCTTGCATGAGACAAAATTGCCACGTAAGCAGGCTATAAGCCCACTATTGTACTTGCTCTTAATAGTATAGCCCTGTAAACCAGAAAGGAGGGACTACTCCCTCCGTTCCTAAATACTCCCTCCATTTTTATTTAGTCCGCGTATTAGCTTTGGTAAAAGTCAAGCTTTATAAACTTTGACCAAGTTTATAAAAAAATATATTAACATAAGCAATAACAAATCAATACAATTAGATTTATTATTAAATGTACTTTCACATCATATAGATTTGTTATGATAAATGTTTATATTATTTTTTATAAACTTGGTCAAACTTTATGAAATTTGACTTCAGCCAACTCTAATATGCAGAGTAAATAAAAACGGAGGGAGTATTTACCTTTCTAGAGATTTGAACAAGTGACTACACCCTAAATGAGTACATACGGAGCAAAATGAGTGAATCTACACCGTAAATAAATACGTAGTTCTCTCGTTTTCCTCTCCGCCTTGGTCACGGTGCACAATATTGAGTATACTACTACTGACTAGTCTCTTTTTGACACACATTTACGTTGATACGGCTTGAATGCCAACGAGGCAGAGGGTAGCAGTTCCCGAAACGTTGAATGGTCAATGATGCCTCCGCATTCAATTAGCATGCAGAGGTAAGTACTCCAATCCATCTACTCCTAGTCTCTGCGCAACACTGCCCACTCCAATCCAAGACCAAGACCAAGTGACCAGAAGCCACAAGCACCCATGGCGTCGATGGACGCGAGCGGCAGTCGGTTGTGCCGGATCGTCCAAGACGCCGGCCTGCGGCCCCGCACCGCGCAGCATTTCCAGACAGTGCTGGTGACCGCCGGCGTCATAGCCCTCGTCGACGCCGGCTTCGCCTCTCGCATGTGCCAGATGATGGTCAACTCCATCCGCAAGTTCACCACCGTCAAGAAGCGCATGGACGACCATGCCGTACAGCTCCAGCCCGCGTGCCCAGGCTCCTTGTTGCCTGCCACCCTCATCGGCCTCCAAGGTGACGAACTCTTTGAAGCACTGGTGGCCCTGCAGCTACCGGAGGTCGCGACAAAGAATGTGCACCTCGAGGCCACGCTCGCCACGCAGCGCCTCACCATGCAAGAAACCGTCGACCTGCACATCCACGTCTACGAGGAAATCATCTACATAGGCCACTACAAGGCCAGCGAGGACAGAAAGACGTTGGCCTTCTTCCAGCGGCTGGAATCTTTGGACGCCATTGTTCAGAAGCACATCGACCTGGCCACGAAAGCCGCTGCTACTTAGCCGCCGTTCGGTGGGCCGACGCCCTAAGTCGAGGAGGTGGACGTCATCAATGGATGCATCTTTCTTCTTGCCTCCTGTAACCAGCACTGCGTCGCCTTGTGGCCTTAATGTTTTATTAGTGTATGGCATTTTTATTCTAGTCGTAAATGACATGTGTGATCCCTTGCTCTTATTTGGCGTTAATTATATGTAGTATCACTGTCTTCGACCTGGTGTACTACCTAGGTCCTGGTTTATTAGTCCCTTTTGTAATTTGTGCTAAATTTTGACCAAAGATTTAACTGACAAAATGTTAGTGCATGTCAACAAAAATTATATCATTTGATTTGTATTTGAACATAGTTTTCAATGATATAATTTTGGTGACATGCATGAACCTTTTGTTAGTCAAATTTATGGTCAAAATTTGGCATAGATTACGACAGGGAGCAATAAACCAGGACGGAGGTAGACTGGTCCGTCACCATCGTGTTTTGTGTCTCATTTTGACTTCAGCGACCCAACCTACATGGAGGGAGTGCTGTATATATTGGTGCGACAACCAAACTTATATATTCAAAACTGAGCGTTACTACAAGTCACGAGTTCAAAACGAGAAAGTGGAACAGGTATAGCATGCCTGTGCCATTCGCGTCGCACCCCCACACGGTCGCGATGCACAATGTAGTAAATGACTAGTCTCTTCTTGACCCGCATTTACATTGATACGGCTTGAATGCCAAGGAGGGAGAGGGTAGCGGTTCCCGAGACATTGAACGGTCAATGATGCATCCTCAATTAGCATGCAGAGGGAATTAATTGGAGAAGCAGAATAGAGCCAGCACGATGTAAATGCAACAGAGTTTGGACTCTCATATAAAGGCGCCCCACCACTCCAATCCATCTACTCCTAGTCTCTGCGCAACACTGCTCACTCCAATCCAAGACCAAGTGACCAGAAGCCACAAGCACCTATGGAGGCGATGGACGCGAGCGGCAGTCGGCTGTGCCAGATCATCCAAGACGCCGGCATGCAGCCCTGCACCACGCAGCGTTTCCAGGTGGTGCTGGCGACCACCGGCATCATAGCCCTCGCCGACGCCGGCTTCGCCTCTCGCATGGACGACATGATGGTCCGCTCCATCCGCAAGTTCACCGCCGTCAAGAAGCGGGCGGACGACCTTGCCGTACTACTCCAGCCCGCGCCCAGGCTCCTCATTGCCTGCCACCCTCATCGGCCTCCATGGTGACGAACTCTTTCAAGCCCTAGTGGCCCTGCAGGTGCCGGAGGTCGCGACGAAGAATGTGCACCTCGAGGCCGCGCTCGCCGCGCAGCGCCTCACCATGCAAGAAGCCGTCGACCTACACATCCACGTCTACGAGAAAATCATCTACATAGGCCACTACAAGGCCAGCGAGGACAGAAAGACGTTGGCCTTCTTCTAGCGGCTGGAATCTTTGGACACCATTGTTTATAAGCACGTCGACCTGGCCACGAAAGCCGCTGCTACTTAGCCGCTATTTGGTGGGTCGGCGCCCTGAGTCGAGGAGGTGGACGTCGCCGATGGATGCATCTTTCTTCTTGCCTCTTGTAACCAGCACTGCATCACCTCGTGGCCTTAATGTTTTATTAGTGTATGGCATTTTTATTCCAGTCGTAACATTTTCACTGTGAGGTGGGGCCGCAGTTGAGCAAACCGACCATCGGCAAATCCCCAACCCGCCCACCGCACGTCGGCTGAGTTAGAATTAGAAGAGAGAAACGAGGGAGAAGAGCTAGCTGTAGCATGGACGCTGTTGTCAGATGGGACCCGTGTTGATAGAATAGGACTACTGAGTACTCGTACCTCTTTTTTTTTATGGAAAAAGTAGTCGTACGTCTAGTACCACTAGTTGGGTGCGTGCGACCTATACCTGTCATCACTTTAGGTCTCCTTTTCGAACCGCAGCTACGCTTCATAGTACATATTTTTTCACGCATTTATCCTCCTATATGTACTCCTAGGCTATTCCACGTGCTCCCTTTCGCCGACATGTGGGACATAGAGCATCTGGGTCGTAGTGCATGCACGACTCGGAACATATGCAACCATGCCGGCGTACTTTACGTTTCAGACCTCACGAATTACATGCAAACCCCCCACAGAAGAATAAATAAATGAATGAATTACTACATGCAAACCGGATTATTTTCATAGAAACCGGAGCACGTTCATTAAATTTTGGACATAACACATTTATAAAAAACGACCGGACCTAAACCAGTCTAAGGGCCTCTTTGATTCACAGGATACTGAAAACACAGGAATGGGGAAAGTATGATGGCGATGAACCGAAACGAGGAGGAAGAGGAGTAGTACTATACATGCTATAGACTGGACTGTAGCACATTGTTTTTTATGGCCATATCACCACATTGTTTTCTATGGCCTATCGCCTGCTGGTTCACTGGGCTGCCGTGGTTCGCACTCCTCTGACATGAGTAGTAGTACTAGTATATACACTATATATACCGCATGATTCTTTGCTCCTTCTTACGTACTTCGCCGACATGTGGGAGAGCCAGCATCCGGGTCGACGTGTCATGCACCAGATTAGAGTGAGGAACGGAAGGGGGGCATCACCCCGGTCGTAGCGCCAGTAATTCATGACTATAGTGAGTAGTCATATCACAAGACCCCGTCTTTCCAGCAGTAACGCGCCGTCAAATCGCACAGCCCTACCTTTCCAGTAGTAAGTTGAATCCGCTACTCCCTCACCCTCCTCGCCTCTCTGTCAAACCACCTACGCGAAAACTGCCGCGCGTACTGCCCGGGAAAAGCCCCGGCCTCAACTTTTAACTACTCATAGTATAATTTTGTATCGATAAATTGCTCCATGGAGCAGAAAACCAAAAGAAAAATGTGGTACATGTAAACAAATACAGTTCAAGCTCTAGCTAGTGATTCGGAATGTAAACCGTGCATGTGTTTATACATATAGGTTACTTCAAAGTACTGAGCCCATTGATGCAATGTGGTCAAATTGTACCATCGATATCTCAAAGCCAAAATAGTTTGAGCTTGTTCGTTCTATATAAATACTAGTACTGTATGTTTATTGACCCTTGGGGTTGTTCAATGAATGGAGGGCCGGGGAGCACAAGTGAACAATACTACTACTAATAAGTAGGAGTCATACAGTTAGTCATGTTAAATAGAGAGTTTCTTTTCTTTAATGCCACCTACACAAATTGAAACGCTTGTTGTGGAGAGAAAAAGATAATCACTCCACTATATATATAGGCAGGGGCCTGAGCGCTTGCTTTACTAGGGTTGCTCTCTTCATTCTCTCATCCTCTCCAGATCTAAACAAGACAGTGGTAGCGACATTTTCTCTCAGCTCACCGCTGGTCACAGATCCGGCCGGATCCCTTCGGCCGGTGTGTGTAGAGGACTAGGTGCATCGTTCATGCGGTCATCGGCGGCGAGGGAGGAAACCCACAGCTGCCGGCGGGTCCCGATCCTCTGCCCGTGCCGTTCTCTCCGACACAGCACCGGCTCAGGAGGTCCTCCGACCCTTCTTCCTCCCTGCCGTATTATGCGCAGATCTGACCTACCGCCGCCGACATCCCGACGACCCTCGGGTATAAGTTCTTCGAAAGCGGCCTTGCTCTACTGCCCCAGCTCCCCATGTGTCTGCATGTGCATCTTTTTCTACTTCCATCAGCTCTTCCAAAGCCACCTAAATTTTTAGTATTATTGGAGGTAAAGCTACTTCATGCAATCGAATCTAGGACTTGGTTCAAACAACGAAGAAAGGGGGGAAAGTGGTAGCATGAATCTAGGACTTGTTTCAAAGAGGAAATAACAGGGAGAAAGTAGTAGAGACTGGATACCCAACCGGTCTCTTGGTTGAAAAGGGAAATAAAGGGAAAAGGCAGTACAAACTGGATAAGGAACAGATCTATTATTGGTTGAAAAAAGGATAGAAAGTGGCGGCTGGTGGACAAGTCAACAGAGTATGTCCAGGATTAGATTTGCTGCCCTCACATAGTAAAAGGTCTCCAGGATTAGATTTGTTGCCCTCATAGAGTATGAACAAACTCGGCATCACCACTTTATGCCTCCTTGTAGGTACATTGTGCTGATGCATCCACTGTCGCATGTCCTTATACCAACTTTTTGCTGTTGTTAATGTAAGGGCGCATGTAAAATGAAGCGATCACACTGTTACCTTAAGGACATGTCTGACCAGTGTTATTGTTAATCTAATGCCTCCAGTGATATGATGCAATTAAACTGTGTTACAAATGGTACTCCTGCTGTTTTCCCCAGTATGATAAGTAAGTTGCTTCTTTACGCTGCTGAGTGTCCTGGTGTCCCCACGGTCCCATGCCCTTAAACCAACTCTTTAACTGCTGTTGATCTATTGTATCTGGTAAACAAGCAATGCCACCATTAAAGTAATCCCATATTTGACGAATGTCATTGTTGATCGTAATGCTTCTGGTAACATGAAGCATTGCTGACGTTTTAAAATTTCTACTGTCCTTGCGTGATTGCCATGAACATAATCAAGATGCTTCTTTTCATTTCGTGTATGTTTCGTATCTTGTTATTGACCAGCAACTGTTTTCTTTCTATCTTTTTGTGCAGATAGGGATATCCATTTCACCTTGTTGCTATTGTGACCTTTTGGTGAACTGCACAAAACACTTTTTTTTGGAATGAGTGTCTTGTGCAGTTCAACTAAAATGTCATGTGGGCAACATCTCTCAATTTTGGTGGAACTGCACAAAATGGTGATTGTCCAAAATCTCCGTCAAATTCTGCTGGTAATCTCGTGCAACATTTCATTAGCCTTTGCAAGATGAGCCGTCACTGTCACCACAATGGCACTTTATTTTAGTGGAACTGCACAAAAGGATAAGCAAATTATAGTTGCACTTACATGAGCAGGACAGCCAACCTTAATGTTGCTCAATTTTAGTGCAACTACTGAAGAAGAACCTGCCAGCTCATGAGAGCAACTACTTCTTGCTAGCTGAATGATGCAATCTTTGCTTCATTTCAGGTGAACTACAGAAAAAGTCGCATGAATTGAATCATGGATCTGCAGGTTGACCTCATTGAGTCGTGGCGGCGTAGGGGCCCCTCTCTCAGTTATGGTTCCCATGACCGGGTATGTTCCTTTTTGGTTGATTTTGACTCTGCATCCAACTAGTGATCTTGTGCTACTGTTTTGGCACTGCTACTGCCACTGATAAAATGAAGTAATAATACATTTAAAATAGAACTACTGTCTTAGCTACCATTTCATTTCCAATGTAGATAATTTGCAGAAAAAAGTGATTGAAATGAGTCGACGCTCCTCCTCTCTAACTGGCGGGCGTCATAATTTTAGTTGAACTGCACAAAAAAAGTGATTGAAATGAGTCGACGCTCCTCCTTCTACTGCCACACTGAGGTGTTAATGAATGTCAATGAATCGCTTTCATAGCAAGATATGGGGACATGAAGAATAACTTGATCTCCCAAAGTCATCTCACACCGGTCAGTACTGTCCTTTATCAACATGATTGTGCTTTGTCATACTGTGCTAACGTTGTATTTTTAAATAAAGCTATTCTATCACAATCTTTTCTCGTTTTGGAAATAAAGTTTGCTTCAACTAGTGGCACTATTATAGTAATCATGCTCTTTCTTATCTGTGCAAACAGGAATACTCAACTATAGATGTTGTGATGGTCTAGAGCATTCGCCAAGTTCTTGGGTTGTATGACGCGGCTAGCCAAGATGGATTTAATCCCGATATTCACTTTATCAAAAGGCTCTAATGGGTTGGTTCTGAATCTTGCAAGCTGGGAATCAATGAGATGTGTAGGCATCTTTGTTGTACTTATTATTTGAATCTTATTTGTTGGTTCTGAATCTTGCAAGCTGGGAATCAATGAGATGTGTAGGCATCTTTGTTGTACTTATTATTTGAATCTTATTTGTTGGTTCTGAATCTTGCAAGCTAGGAAACACGGCATGATGATGCAGAGGACAGCAACCATAACAAACTGTTCAAACTTGGTAGTATTGTCTGTGTGAAAGTGCGACAAATGTGTTGATCGTGTGCGTCCTGAGAATAATAATTCTAATTGTTGTGCATGTTGATCCTGTGGCACTGATAGAACGAGCCAATGCATTGCTTGTTTTAAGAATAAATTTTAATTAAAGCTAATTAAATTTAAGTAAAGTGACCACTAACACTTGTTATTACAGTACCAATACAGACCCGCTCGTGAACTGACGTGTGGCCGGAATAGGTTTCTTAATGGAGGCGTTTGAATGCGCCGAGGGTGCATGTTCTGTCGGGCGTGCAGCGGGCGAGGGAGGGGTAGTAACTGTTGTCGCCTGTACACACTCAGTTTACTGTTGAATCCAGTTCCCCAAGAGCTGAAAAACAAACTGCTGCCGCCGCTTACCCACTCGTTCACTTGAAGAGACTCCAATGGCGATCCGAGGGGTGAGCCTGCTGGATAAGGACTTTAGCAAGGAGTTCACCTTTGAGTTCACCATTCAGTCCCATGGCTGCACCAAGTTGAATGTGATGTACACCAACGATCCAGACTCGGTGAAGCTCTGCCTCGCCGAGTTCAAGCAGTACCTACAGGAGGAGAAAGCACAAGGTCGCATGACTAGACCTTGTGCCCATCCATTCGTCTCCTAACAGGGACCAGCGGATCGCCGTCGCCCAGGTATGCGTGCGGGACGAGGTTCTCGTCTACCACTGTTCTAGGGCCATCAGAGGTTCTGGAGCATTCGCCCGTTTCATCAGCAGCGCCGACTGCACCTTCGCTACGGTGGAGAGAAGGAAGAATGCGACGATTCGGCCATCTGGTGCAACAAGCTTGTCGACATCCAGAAGCAATACAAGATCATTGGCAATGGGCAGGAGAAGGACTCCGTGGTTGACCTCGCCGAGACCATCATCGACCCCTGTTATGCCAACATGAAAGAAGACAACGATACCAAGGACCTGAACACATGGGAGGTACCTCTGACTCTAGCCTACATAACCTACGTGGCCAAGGACGCATACACATGCTACGACATGTTCATGCGGATCTTGGACATGAGGGCGTGTCTGCTTCCCTTAACCGGCGAGTACACGGACAGCCGCAGCGTCATGATCAAGCATGCCAGGAAGGTCTAGATGATGTACTTTATCTGTTTAAGCACCTTTATCATCTCAGTGTTTCATGCATTAGCATATGTGTCGTAATTATCTGTTTTGTCCGAAATATTTCGTCTAAGAACCCATTAACCTGTTTGCTTTTTTTAGTGGCAATTTGCTTATGTATGTAACTAGTTCAATGGGCTGCCGTGCTTTGAATCTCCTTCCTCCCAACATATTCCCCTTCTCAGGTGGACCCAGCAGGTCTCATACACAGACATCTGGGGCCAACCACCTATCCATTTGTATTTCTTTATTTTGTTCAATCTTTCGTCCTCTTCCTATACAGCGGCTGGCGGCGCTGCCGCGCACGCCTCGGTGATCCATCATAGCCTATGGCGTTGGCCAGGCCATCCCTCTACTCCCACACATTGTCCGGCGGCGGCAGCTCCATCGGCCCACCCTGCACCCGAACAAGTCAACCCTCATACTCCCCTCCGTCTGCGTCTTCCCCTGCTCCGGTTCGTTCGGTCCGAGGTCTCGACGTCGTCCTCCGCATTGGTGCTCTCACCGCGGTGCCGTCTGTCGTTCCCAACATGGTCAGCAAAACAAGAGGAATCGGGAGACAACTGTTCGGCGAGAGGCTGACAGTCCCGGGCCCACCAGGTCCATGGCCTAGGTTTTGTTGTTTAACATGCGCAGCCCACGACATGTTTCAACTTTTTTTAGATCCAGCAGGTATCAAGCGGCCTCTGGGCCTCCCAGCCTAGCTTGTCTATAACATCAGCAGCCCAAGTTATGTTTGTTTTTTCAAGACGACGCACAGCTCAGTTCTATTTTTCAATAAGAATGCAAAACTGAACCTATGTTTTCCCTTCTATAATAGTATATAGATTTATATTTATATCTTATTTTATTACATATATATAATAGAAACAACATAAGGTTCCGTTAAACCTGTCATTCGTCCAACCATTTTATAGACCTTCCCACTTCCTTTATTTTTCGTTTTCATTAATCCTATATCTGAATTTTCTCCCACTTTCTTTTTCGATGTAATTTGAGTTTTCTCCCAGTACTTTTCCCTAGAACCAACTCAACTGTCCCACGTCTAGCCTAAAACATAATAATACACCACGTCCTATTAACTCATGATAGAGGCGAGGGTGTCCCGATCTTTCGATGAGATGATAGCTATCGTTTTTGGTGGAGTAGACTTTGACGATCCGACTACGAACGTGCGAGGACGTCGCGCCTTAGCAATCGCTAAACCAACTCCGAGAGGTTATTGACCACGCCGGAGCACAATCAACCTGACCACGAGGGTCTATCTCCTGCAAGCAAACGAAGAACAAGCAAGAAACTAAGATTTGCAATCTGGATATTGCGAATATAAGATGAAAGCTTTATTGATCAAGGTGGGGTTCTGTGACGTCTTGGTCTGGTCGTTGAACACAAACGAAGTACGCGAAGTTGCAGCTATGGCGAACTTTTAATCTAAACAAAACCCAAAGTCTAAACGGTGCCCTAAGGGCTGTATATATGGAGGAAGAGGGGGGGATTTCGTGACCCTTGAAGGAGGGGTCCGAAACCAACCCTATCTCTTGTTTCCCCACACATACGGACTCTAAAAATAGCCTATACTCAAGTATTTCGAAATTACATGGGCCTGGCCCAATAATAAGGTGACGCAGCACCTATAATAGCCTCTGGACGAAATTTATGAAGTGGCATCTTGTATATTTCGTCCAAGGCTTCCTGCACTCCTTATGGTGGCTTCAAAGTCCTGAAATCATCACTTGTAACTCCGTTCTTGTTCCCCTTGCGCATGACATCATCTCCATGCTTGAACTTGCTCCAAGGTTCCTCTTTCTTGTCCAAGCTAGGCCCTTCATTTGTAAGCAAAACAAATGTATCCAATTTAGGCAGCATCATATTCTCATGAACATTAGAATCATTACCAAGAAACGAAAGTACCTGATAATTTAATTGGCGTGCGCGAGCTCTAGTAATTGGTCCAGTATGTATAGCAGCAGGGGCTGTGGGTGTAACAATGGTATTGATGTCCTCATCATTCTCCCCTTCTTGAAATGAAGTCGTCCTCGACGGAAGCTCATCTTCCTCACCCAAATAAGGCTTCAAATCTGCAATGTTAAAAGTGGGACTAACCCCAAAATCTGCAGGCAGCTCAAGTTTATATGCATTATCATTTATTTTCTCTAACACCTTAAAAGGACCATCAGCACGTGGCATTAGCTTTGATTTGCGCAAATCAGGAAATCTATCCTTACGCAAATGTAACCAAACAAGATCTCCAGGTGCAAACACAACATGTTTTCTACCCTTATCTCCAGCAAGTTTATATTTAGCATTCATACGCTCAATGTTCTCCTTAGTTAACTCATGCATTTTTAAGATCAATTCAGCACGTTGTTTAGCATCAAAATTAACCTTCCCCGAAGATGGAAGAGGCAACAAATCAATTGGTGCACGAGGAAGGAAACCATACACAATTTCAAAAGGACACATCTTAGTAGTAGAATGCAATGAACGATTATAAGCAAATTCAATATGAGGCAAGCATTCTTCCCACATTTTCTTGTTATTCTTCAAAACAGCCCTAAGCATAGTAGACAATGTTCTATTGACTACTTCAGTTTGTCCATCAGTTTGGGGGTGACATGTAGTACTAAAAAGCAGTTTAGTCCCCAACTTAGCCCATAAACATCTCCAAAAGTGGCTAAGAAATTTAGTATCACGATCTGAAACAATAGTATTTGGCACACCATGCAAGCGTATAATTTCACGAAAGAACAAATCAGCAACATTAACAGCATCATCGCTTTTTTTCTCTTTTTTTTTTACTTTTTTTTTTCTCTCTTTCCAAAACAAACTAGATAAGATGTAGATTGGATCAAGCACAGTTGTGAACGACCTCAACTATGATTATGACAATGAACAGTGGGTAGCACGATGTGGAAAGTGATGGATGGGATGGTGGACAGCGGAAGGAATAACGATGCAGCGGCGGCGTGACTAATGTGAACAGAACTCGAAACTCTAAACGAACTAGATACTAAGACCAGCAACTGAACACGACGATGCAACCGATAATTCAATAATGCAAACAATGAAAAGAAAATTGCAAAGGCTCAGACTGGCTTGGACAAAGGATGAATAGATCTAACTTTTTTTTGTGGCTTTTTCTTGAACAATAGGTAAGAAAATAAATCTAATCTAGGGAAAACTGGAAATTCTCACCGAGCAACCTGAGCTCTGATACCACTTGATAGAGGCGGGGTGATAGAGGCGAGGGTGTCCCGATCTTTCGATGAGATGATAGCTATCGTTTTTGGTGGAGTAGACTTTGACGATCCGACTACGAACGTGCGAGGACGTCGCGCCTTAGCAATCGCTAAACCAACTCCGAGAGGTTATTGACCACGCCGGAGCACAATCAACCTGACCACGAGGGTCTATCTCCTGCAAGCAAACGAAGAACAAGCAAGAAACTAAGATTTGCAATCTAGATATTGCGAATATAAGATGAAAGCTTTATTAATCAAGGTGGGGTTCTGTGACGTCTTGGTCTGGTCGTTGAACACAAACGAAGTACGCGAAGTTGCAGCTATGGCGAACTTTTAATCTAAACAAAACCCAAAGTCTAAACGGTGCCCTAAGGGCTGTATATATGGAGGAAGAGGAGGGGATTTCGTGGCCCTTGAAGGAGGGGTCCGAAACCAACCCTATCTCTTGTTTCCCACACATACGGACTCTAAAAACAGCCTATACTCAAGTATTTCGAAATTACATGGGCCTGGCCCAATAATAAGGTGACGCAGCACCTATAATAGCCTCTGGACGAAATTTATGAAGTGACATCTTGTATATTTCGTCCAAGGCTTCCTGCACTCATTATGGTGGCTTCAAAGTCCTGAAATCATCACTTGTAACTCCGTTCTTGTTCCCCTTGTGCATGCCATCATCTCCATGCTTGAACTTGCTCCAAAGTTCCTCTTTCTTGTCCAAGCTAGGCCCTTCATTTGTAAGCAAAACAAATGTATCCAATTTAGGCAGCATCATATTCTCATGAACTTTAGAATCATTACCAAGAAACGAAAGTACCTGATATTTTAATTGGCGTGCGCGAGCTCTAGTAATTGGTCCAGTATGTATAGAAGCAGGGGCTGTGGGTGTAACAATGGTATTGATGTCCTCATCACATAGCCAAGAAAAGATACTCGGTCGGTGCAAAAGGTGCACTTCCCAAGGTTACCAAACAAACGTGCATCACGTAAAGCAATAAAAACAGCACGTAAATGTTCCAAATGTTCCTCCAAAGATCTGCTATAAATCAGTATATCATCAAAATAGACTACCACAAATCGTCCAATGAAAGCACGTAAAACTTCGTTCATTAATCTCATGAAAGTACTAGGTGCATTAGTTAACCCAAAAGGCATGACTAACCACTCATATAATCCAAACTTTGTTTTAAATGCTGTTTTCCATTCATCCCCCAATTTCATACGAATTTGATGGTATCCACTACGCAAATCAACTTTGGAGAATATTGTAGAGCCACTCAATTCATCAAGCATATCATCTAGTCTAGGAATAGGATGACGATAACGAATAGTAATATTATTAATGCCTCTACAATCAACACACATACGCGATGTACCATCCTTTTTCGGCATTAGAATAATAGGAACAGCACAAGGACTAAGGGATTCGCGTATATAACCTTTGTCGAGCAACTCCTGTACTTGACGCATAATCTCCTTCGTCTCCTCTGGATTGGTACGGTATGGCGCACGGTTTGGCAACGAAGCACCGGGAATTAAGTCAATCTGATGCTCAATCCCGCGAATAGGTGGTAATCCCGGTGGCACGTCTTGTGGAAAGACGTCAGCGAACTCCTGCAAAATGTTAGTGACCGCAGGAGGCAAAGAGGAAGGCACGTCCTCGAATGAAAATAACGCCTCTTTGCACACAAAAGCATAGCAAACAGAATTGCTGAAATCTAGATCATCAATATCAGATTTGGTGGCAAGTAAGCATGCACTTTTCAATTTAATTTCAGAAGCAACACTAGATGGTTTATTATTAGGCTTCATTTGTTGCTCAAATTCTTTTGCCACAATCTGATTTTCACTCTTATTTTTCTCCTGTTTTGCTTTACTAGCTCTATTAATATCATCTTTCAAAATAGAATCAGGAGTCATAGGAAGCAAAGTAATATGTTTATCCTTATGAACAAGAGTATACTTGATAGAGGCGAGGGTGTCCCGATCTTTCGATGAGATGATATCTATCGTTTTTGGTGGAGTAGACTTTGACGATCCGACTACGAACGTGCGAGGACGTCGCGCCTTAGCAATCGCTAAACCAACTCCGAGAGGTTATTGACCACGCCGGAGCACAATCAACCTGACCCCGAGGGTCTATCTCCTGCAAGCAAACGAAGAACAAGCAAGAAACTAAGATTTGCAATCTGGATATTGCGAATATAAGATGAAAGCTTTATTGATCGAGGTGGGGTTCTGTGACGTCTTGGTCTGGTCGTTGAACACAAACGAAGTACGCGAAGTTGCAGCTATGGCGAACTTTTAATCTAAACAAAACCCAAAGTCTAAACGGTGCCCTAAGGGCTGTATATATGGAGGAAGAGGAGGGGATTTCGTGGCCCTTGAAGGAGGGGTCCGAAACCAACCCTATCTCTTGTTTCCCCACACATACGGCCTCTAAAAACAGCCTATACTCAAGTATTTCGAAATTACATGGGCCTGGCCCAATAATAAGGTGACGCAGCACCTATAATAGCCTCTGGACGAAATTTATGAAGTGACATCTTGTATATTTCGTCCAAGGCTTCCTGCACACATTATGGTGGCTTCAAAGTCCTGAAATCATCACTTGTAACTCCGTTCTTGTTCCCCTTGTGCATGCCATCATCTCCATGCTTGAACTTGCTCCAAGGTTCCTCTTTCTTGTCCAAGCTAGGGCCTTCATTTGTAAGCAAAACAAATGTATCCAATTTAGGCAGCATCATATTCTCATGAACTTTAGAATCATTACCAAGAAACGAAAGTACCTGATAATTTAATTGGCGTGCGCGAGCTCTAGTAATTGGTCCAGTATGTATAGAAGCAGGGGCTGTGGGTGTAACAATGGTATTGATGTCCTCATCATCCTCCCCTTCTTGGAATGAAGTCGTCCTCGACGGAAGCTCATCTTCCTCACCCAAATAAGGCTTCAGATCTGCAATGTTAAAAGTGGGACTAACCCCAAAATCTGCAGGCAGCTCAAGTTTATATGCATTATCATTTATTTTCTCTAACACCTTAAAAGGACCATCAGCACGTGGCATTAGCTTTGATTTGCGCAAATCAGGAAATCTATCCTTACGCAAATGTAACCAAACAAGATCTCCAGGTGCAAACACAACATGTTTTCTACCCTTATCTCCAGCAAGTTTATATTTAGCATTCATATGCTCAATGTTCTCCATAGTTAACTCATGCATTTTTAAGATCAATTCAGCACGTTGTTTAGCATCAAAATTAACCTTCTCCGAAGATGGAAGAGGCAACAAATCAATTGGTGCACGAGGAAGGAAACCATACACAATTTCAAAAGGACACATCTTAGTAGTAGAATGCAATGAACGATTATAAGCAAATTCAATATGAGGCAAGCATTCTTCCCACATTTTCTTGTTATTCTTCAAAACAGCCCTAAGCATAGTAGACAATGTTCTATTGACTACTTCAGTTTGTCCATCAGTTTGGGGGTGACATGTAGTACTAAAAAGCAGTTTAGTCCCCAACTTAGCCCATAAACATCTCCAAAAGTGGCTAAGAAATTTAGTATCACGATCTGAAACAATAGTATTTGGCACACCATGCAAGCGTATAATTCCACGAAAGAACAAATCAGCAACATTAACAGCATCATCGCTTTTATGACATGGTATAAAGTGTGCCATTTTCGAGAACCTATCCACGACAACAAATATGCTATCCCTCCCCTTCTTTGTTCGAGGTAAACCTAAAACAAAGTCCATAGATATATCCTCCCAAGGAACACTAGGTACAGGCAAAGGCATATATAAACCATGAGGATTGAGTCGTGACTTAGCTTTTTGACATGTAGTGCAGCGAGCAACAAAACGCTCAACATCCCGTCTCATCTTTGGCCAAAAGAAATGTGTAGCAAGTATATCCTCCGTCTTCTTCACGCCAAAGTGTCCCATTAATCCTCCTCCATGCGCCTCCTGCAACAACAAAAGACGAACGGAGCTAGCTGGAATGCATAGCTTGTTAGCACGAAACACAAATCCATCGTTAACGACGAACTTGTTCCATGTTCTCCCTTCCTTACAATTCTGCAATACATCTTTAAATTCAGCATCATGCACATATTGATCTTTGATGGTCTCCAAACCAATTCATCAAGCATATCATCTAGCCTAGGAATAGGATGACGATAACGAATAGTAATATTATTAATGCCTCTACAATCAACACACATACGCGACGTACCATCCTTTTTTGGCACTAGTATAATAGGAACAGCACAAGGACTAAGAGATTCGCGTATATAACCTTTGTCGAGCAGCTCCTGTACTTGACGCATAATCTCCTTCGTCTCCTCTGGATTGGTACGGTATGGCGCACGGTTTGGCAACGAAGCACCGGGAATTAAGTCAATCTGATGCTCAATCCCGCGAATAGGTGGTAATCCCGGTGGCACGTCTTGTGGAAAGACGTCAGCGAACTCCTGCAAAATGTTAGTGACCGCAGGAGGCAAAGAGGAAGGCACGTCCTCGAATGAAAATAACGCCTCTTTGCACACAAAAGCATAGCAAACAGAATTGCTGAAATCTAGCTCATCAATATCAGATTTGGTGGCAAGTAAGCATGCACTTTTCAATTTAATTTCAGAAGCAACACTAGATGGTTTATTATTAGGCTTCATTTGTTGCTCAAATTCTTTTGCCACAATCTGGTTTTCACTCTTATTTTTCTCCTGTTTTGCTTTACTAGCTCTATTAATATCATCTTTCAAAATAGAATCAGGAGTCATAGGAAGCAAAGTAATATGTTTATCCTTATGAACAAGAGTATACTGATTGTTTCTACCATGGTGTACAGAATTTTTATCAAATTGCCATGGTCTACCAAGTAATAATGAACATGCTTGCATGGGTACCACATCACAATCAACATAAGCAGCATATGTAGAGATACTAAAATGCACACGAACAGTACGTGTTACCTTAACCTTGCCGCTGTTGTTGAACCATTGGATATAGTAAGGATGTGGATGTGGTCTTGTGGTGAGAGATAGCTTCTCCACCATCTCCATGCTAGCCAAGTTGTTGCAGCTCCCTCCATCTATGATGACGCGAACAGAACGTTCCTTCACAACTCCCTTTGTATGGAACAAATTATGCCTCTGATTTTGCTCAGCTTGTGTGACCTGCACACTCAAAACACGTTGAGCAACTAAACATTCATACCTGTCAGCGTCTTCAGGAGCCATGTATTGCGTCTCATGATCAGAATCATCTCCACCGTGTTCTTCACTTGTAATAAGAGCCAAAGTCTCCTCATCATAGTCACTAGCGGACTCATACCCACCATACTCAGTAGCAATCATAACACGCGGAGATTGGCATTCTCTCGCATAATGACCTCTTCCCTTACAACGACGACAAATAATATCATGTGTGTGCCCTGTTGATGCCATAGATGAAGAAGAGCTCTGGGCAGGCCCAGAAGGTGTACTCTTGGCAGATGGTGGTGGTGGTGCCTGTTTTCTTGTATCTCGATTGGAATTGGCGGCTGAAGTCAGTGGTGCCGCAGTAGGACGTGTGGGAGTAGAGGAGGCACGCGGTGTCCATGATGAAGATCGACCTGCAGAAAAATTAGTTCGCGCCAATGCCTGTCGATCCTGCACTTCACGTTCAGCTTTACAAGCAAGATGGAATAAACGAGTGATATTATTATACTCCTTATACTCTAGAATGGTCTGAATCTCTCTATTTAATCCACCCATGAAACGTGCAAGCATAGCTACATTCTCCTCAACAATACCACATCTAATCATACCAGTTTGTAATTCCTGATAATATTCTTCTACAGAATTTTTTCCTTGTCTTAAGCGCTGCAATTTTTGAAGTAATTCACGTTGATAATATGGTGAAACCCAACGAGTACGCATAGCAGTTTTCAAAGCAGCCCACGTAGCTGGAATAGGATATAATCTACAATGTTCAGACCACCATACACATGCAAAACTAGTGAAAGCACAAACAGCAGCAGCAACACGTCATTCCTCGGGATATTGTAAACATGTAAAACGTTGTTCAGTTTCTAACTCCCAAGTAAGATATATATCAGGAACATATCTACCCTCGAATGGTGGAATATTCAATTTTAATTTAGGAAGATGGTCATGATCTCGTACCTGAAGTGGTGGTGCAGACCTACCATTGCGATTATTTGCATGTGGACGACCTGGTGCTGGTGGTTGCACATAGTTATGATTTTGATCAACCTCATCCTCATAATCGCCCGTGTAATCATCCTCCTCCTCGGCACCAGCAGCAGCAGGAGCAGGAGCCAAAGAAGCATCAACAGTAGGTACAGCAGCACCAGAAGTTTGGCCATCCTCAAGAGGAACACGCTTCGCTCGTCCGAACTGATTTGGAAGGGGGCGTTGTTGTTGTCGTTGCAGAGGTGCGACAGGTGCAGCCGGTGGTGGTTGGGGAAGACGCGTGAGCAATTCATTAAACTTGTTATCCAGCTTTGTCTCGAACGACTTCTCCATGCCATCTATCTTCTCCATGGCCTCTTCAAATCTGTTTAGCACATCTCCCACCTGGCCACTCATCATTTGCTGAAATTTATCATGCAACTCCTTGTTCGTCATGTTCTCCCAGTCAATCTCGTCGGCTTGTGATCCTGCCATGGTTAGCAGCAATAGAAACACACAAGAATATGGTCCTACAGACTACTAGAAAGTGGTGGTGGTGTGGTGTGGTGTCACAAATCCGTCAAGCAAATCTCAAATTCTTACCAGTTCTTACCCAGCAGCAGGTGGTGATCGGTAACCTTTGTAGTCAAAACTCTCAGAGCTTGGACAGAGCGATTGCCAGGTGGTGTCAAACGCACGATGTAGATGTATGTGGAGCTGGGAAGGCTTATGATATGGTAGCAAAAAGGGTCAGCAATAATCAATTCAGAGATGCAATGTTGAATAAACTCTCAACGACGGTACTGTGCTGGTCCTAGGCTAGACCGTGCTAGAGACGCGAGCCTAGAACACTAACAAAAATCACGGCGCTGCACGTAAACAAGGGAGGAGCACACTCTGAATTTTTTTGAAACTGGAACTATTTTTCTTCTGCGGGTAGCACGAAAATTGGCGAATGCGACTTGTTCACGACTCGTAGTATCGCGTGATCTGGAACTCTAAAATAAAGGAATAAATACTGGACTCGGACTAGGACTGGTGGCAGAGATGAATCTGGTGGAACTCGGACTGGTGATGGTATATGACGGTAGTATATGTGGGCTCGGATTGGTGGTGGTATATGGACTCGGATCGGTGGTGGTATATGGACTCGGATCGGTGGTGGTATATGGACTCAGAGAAATAGCAGATAAGCTGTGGTGGTATATGGTAGGGGCGATGATGATGGTGCGGCGGCGGCGTGACAACTTGTGAATAGAACTCGAAACTCTAAAGAACTAGACGCTAAGACCAGCAACTTGACACGACGATGCAACCGCAAATTCAACAAAGCAAAAACCCTAAAAAGATTATGCAAAGGCTCAGATTGGTTCGGATATGATGAACTAACCCTAATTTTTTTTCTGGCTTTTTCCTGGACTGTAGGTATGAAGAACAGACTCGATCTAAACTACGAAAAACTGTAAATCTCACCGAGCAACCTGGGAATCTGATACCACTTGATAGAGGCGGGGGTGTCCCGATCTTTCGATGAGATGATAGCTATCGATTTGGTGGAGTCGACTTTGACGATCCGACTACAAACGTGCACGACGTTGCGCCTTAGCAATCGCTAAACCAATCTCCCGAGGTTACTGACGATGTTGAAAGCACGATCAGCCTGACCACGAAGGTCTATTCCTGCACGCAATCGAAGAACAAGCAAGAATATGATAATGCAATCTGAATATTGCGAATATAGATGAAGTATTGATAAAGGTGGGGATCCGAAAGCGGTCTTGGTCTGGTCGTTGGACACAAACGAAGTACACGAAGTTGCAATGGCTAACTTTTAACTAAACAAATCCCAAAGTCTAAACGGTGCCCTAAGGGCTGTATATATGGAGGAAGAGGAGGGGATTTCGTGGCCCTTGAAGGAGGGGTCCGAAACCAACCCTATCTATTGTTTCCCCACACATACGGACTCTAAAAACAGCCTATACTCAAGTATTTCGAAATTACATGGGCCTGGCCCAATAATAAGGTGACGCAGCACCTATAATAGCCTCTGGACGAAATTTATGAAGTGACATCTTGTATATTTCGTCCAAGGCTTCCTGCACTCATTATGGTGGCTTCAAAGTCCTGAAATCATCACTTGTAACTCCGTTCTTGTTCCCCTTGTGCATGCCATCATCTCCATGCTTGAACTTGCTCCAAAGTTCCTCTTTCTTGTCCAAGCTAGGCCCTTCATTTGTAAGCAAAACAAATGTATCCAATTTAGGCAGCATCATATTCTCATGAACTTTAGAATCATTACCAAGAAACGAAAGTACCTGATATTTTAATTGGCGTGCGCGAGCTCTAGTAATTGGTCCAGTATGTATAGAAGCAGGGGCTGTGGGTGTAACAATGGTATTGATGTCCTCATCACATAGCCAAGAAAAGATACTCGGTCGGTGCAAAAGGTGCACTTCCCAAGGTTACCAAACAAACGTGCATCACGTAAAGCAATAAAAACAGCACGTAAATGTTCCAAATGTTCCTCCAAAGATCTGCTATAAATCAGTATATCATCAAAATAGACTACCACAAATCGTCCAATGAAAGCACGTAAAACTTCGTTCATTAATCTCATGAAAGTACTAGGTGCATTAGTTAACCCAAAAGGCATGACTAACCACTCATATAATCCAAACTTTGTTTTAAATGCTGTTTTCCATTCATCCCCCAATTTCATACGAATTTGATGGTATCCACTACGCAAATCAACTTTGGAGAATATTGTAGAGCCACTCAATTCATCAAGCATATCATCTAGTCTAGGAATAGGATGACGATAACGAATAGTAATATTATTAATGCCTCTACAATCAACACACATACGCGATGTACCATCCTTTTTCGGCATTAGAATAATAGGAACAGCACAAGGACTAAGGGATTCGCGTATATAACCTTTGTCGAGCAACTCCTGTACTTGACGCATAATCTCCTTCGTCTCCTCTGGATTGGTACGGTATGGCGCACGGTTTGGCAACGAAGCACCGGGAATTAAGTCAATCTGATGCTCAATCCCGCGAATAGGTGGTAATCCCGGTGGCACGTCTTGTGGAAAGACGTCAGCGAACTCCTGCAAAATGTTAGTGACCGCAGGAGGCAAAGAGGAAGGCACGTCCTCGAATGAAAATAACGCCTCTTTGCACACAAAAGCATAGCAAACAGAATTGCTGAAATCTAGATCATCAATATCAGATTTGGTGGCAAGTAAGCATGCACTTTTCAATTTAATTTCAGAAGCAACACTAGATGGTTTATTATTAGGCTTCATTTGTTGCTCAAATTCTTTTGCCACAATCTGATTTTCACTCTTATTTTTCTCCTGTTTTGCTTTACTAGCTCTATTAATATCATCTTTCAAAATAGAACCAGGAGTCATAGGAAGCAAAGTAATATGTTTATCCTTATGAACAAGAGTATACTGATTGTTTCTACCATGGTGTACAGAATTTTTATCAAATTGCCATGGTCTACCAAGTAATAATGAACATGCTTGCATGGGTACCACATCACAATCAACATAATCAGCATATGTAGAGATACTAAAATGCACACGAACAGTACGTGTTACCTTAACCTTGCCGCTGTTGTTGAACCATTGGATATAGTAAGGATGTGGCTGTGGTCTTGTGGTGAGAGATAGCTTCTCCACCATCTCCATGCTAGCCAAGTTGTTGCAGCTCCCTCCATCTATGATGACGCGAACAGAACGTTCCTTCACAACTCCCTTTGTATGGAACAAATTATGCCTCTGATTTTGCTCAGCTTGTGTGACCTGCACACTCAAAACACGTTGAGCAACTAAACATTCATACCTGTCAGCGTCTTCAGGAGCCATGTATTGCGTCTCATGATCAGAATCATCTCCACCGTGTTCTTCACTTGTAATAAGAGCCAAAGTCTCCTCATCATAATCACTAGCGGACTCATACCCACCATCCTCAGTAGCAATCATAACACGCGGAGATTGGCATTCTCTCGCATAATGACCTCTTCCCTTACAACGACGACAAATAATATCATGTGTGTGCCCTGTTGATGCCATAGATGAAGAAGAGCTCTGGGCAGGCCCAGAAGGTGTACTCTTGGCTGATGGTGGTGGTGGTGCCTGTTTTCTTGTATCTCGATTGGAATTGGCGGCTGAAGTCAGTGGTGCCGCAGTAGGACGTGTGGGAGTAGAGGAGGCACGCGGTGTCCATGATGAAGATCGACCTGCAGAAAAATTAGTTCGCGCCAATGCCTGTCGATCCTGCACTTCACGTTCAGCTTTACAAGCAAGATGGAATAAACGAGTGATATTATTATACTCCTTATACTCTAGAATGGTCTGAATCTCTCTATTTAATCCACCCATGAAACGTGCAAGCATAGCTTCATTCTCCTCAACAATACCACATCTAATCATGCCAGTTTGTAATTCCTGATAATATTCTTCTACAGAATTTTTTCCTTGTCTTAAGCGCTGCAATTTTTGAAGTAATTCACGTTGATAATATGGTGGAACCCAACGAGTACGCCTAGCAGTTTTCAAAGCAGCCCACGTAGCTGGAATAGGATATAATCTACAATGTTCAGACCACCATACACATGCAAAACTAGTGAAAGCACAAACAGCAGCAGCAACACGTCGTTCCTCGGGATATTGTAAACATGTAAAACGTTGTTCAGTTTCTAACTCCCAAGTAAGATATATATCAGGAACATATCTACCCTCGAATGGTGGAATATTCAATTTTAATTTAGGAAGATGGTCATGATCTCGTACCTGAAGTGGTGGTGCAGACCTACCATTGCGATTATTTGCATGTGGACGACCTGGTGCTGGTGGTTGCACGTAGTTATGATTTTGATCAACCTCATCCTCATAATCGCCCGCGTAATCATCCTCCTCCTCGGCACCAGCAGCAGCAGGAGCAGAAGCCAAAGAAGCATCAACAGTAGGTACAGCAGCACCAGAAGTTTGGCCATCCTCAAGAGGAACACTGATAGAGGCGAGGGTGTCCCGATCTTTCGATGAGATGATATCTATCGTTTTTGGTGGAGTAGACTTTGACGATCCGACTACGAACGTGCGAGGACGTCGCGCCTTAGCAATCGCTAAACCAACTCCGAGAGGTTATTGACCACGCCGGAGCACAATCAACCTGACCCCGAGGGTCTATCTCCTGCAAGCAAACGAAGAACAAGCAAGAAACTAAGATTTGCAATCTGGATATTGCGAATATAAGATGAAAGCTTTATTGATCGAGGTGGGGTTCTGTGACGTCTTGGTCTGGTCGTTGAACACAAACGAAGTACGCGAAGTTGCAGCTATGGCGAACTTTTAATCTAAACAAAACCCAAAGTCTAAACGGTGCCCTAAGGGCTGTATATATGGAGGAAGAGGAGGGGATTTCGTGGCCCTTGAAGGAGGGGTCCGAAACCAACCCTATCTCTTGTTTCCCCACACATACGGCCTCTAAAAACAGCCTATACTCAAGTATTTCGAAATTACATGGGCCTGGCCCAATAATAAGGTGACGCAGCACCTATAATAGCCTCTGGACGAAATTTATGAAGTGACATCTTGTATATTTCGTCCAAGGCTTCCTGCACACATTATGGTGGCTTCAAAGTCCTGAAATCATCACTTGTAACTCCGTTCTTGTTCCCCTTGTGCATGCCATCATCTCCATGCTTGAACTTGCTCCAAGGTTCCTCTTTCTTGTCCAAGCTAGGGCCTTCATTTGTAAGCAAAACAAATGTATCCAATTTAGGCAGCATCATATTCTCATGAACTTTAGAATCATTACCAAGAAACGAAAGTACCTGATAATTTAATTGGCGTGCGCGAGCTCTAGTAATTGGTCCAGTATGTATAGAAGCAGGGGCTGTGGGTGTAACAATGGTATTGATGTCCTCATCAACTCATCAAATTAAAATGATATTTTATTTTGTAAATAGAAAGTTCTTACAAAATAATAATAATAATTGTTTATATATAACTTGGCAAGTTAACTCCTGGTGATTGCGTACATAAGCTTGCAAAGATTTTACTGACCAATGCAGTAATAGATGTGCAATCATGTGTTTATGTTTTTATAACATTTCTCCGTCCAGCCCAACATGATATTTTCACCCAGCTCAGCAAGTCCGCGGATTTCGAGAAAAATGCAAATGGGCTTTAAATTCTACCATAATATATAAACGGGCTGCATAGACGCTACATCATTGTTTCACCCAGCCCACCAAATGGACTAAAAAACCAAATGGATTGGCTGACATGTGGGCCAGTAGGTCGAAGCCTAAGCACTTTCACAAAAAATAAAAATACAAAGGTCGAAGCCTAAGCAAGGCGTTGGATTTACATCCAACGGCCGTCATTCTTCTTCAATCTCTCGTCTTCTTCCCCCAGCGCTGCTGGGATTGCCTGCTCCAGCCTCCGGCGTCTAGCGGCGCTATTTTGTGCGCATCGCAGCGAAACGCTACCCCACCGACGGCCAGGCATCCCTCCACTCCTCCGCACCTCCTGTTATTCTCTGTCGAGTGTAGGCCCACCCCGCACCCAAACCAGTCAAGTTTCCCACTCCTCTCTGTTTGCGACTCCACTGCCGTGTCTTCCCTATCTCTGGGGCATTCCAGTCTAGGGCATCACCGTCGTCCACCGGCTTGGTGCGCTCTGCACAGTGTGGTCAACATGGTCAACAAACGAGAGTCATCGAAGATGACTGTACGTGGAGAGGCTGACAGTGGGGACGTACCACGCCCATGGACGCATGCATACAACTGCATCCTTTTTAGCCTAAAAATAATGTTTTCTCCCCCTGACAGCTGGGACCCACCAGCTCCATCTTCGCACGCAAGGAAGTGCGTCCTTATTACGGGCAAAAAAATGATTCTTCCCCCTGACAGCTGGGACCCATCAGCTATATCTTCGCACGCAAGGAATTGCGTCCTTATCCTCCCTGACAGCTGGGACCCACCCGATCGAAGCATATGTAGCGTTGTCTGTGTACATACCGGTCGATCGGTATGTCTGCCATGATGAACCGTGGCCGAGTAAGGAGCGGTAGCAGTTCAGGCAGTCCAGTCAAAACTGTGTACACGTATGTACAGCCAGATGCCAAAAAATACGGCCACATACGTAAATATGGGCGGGGTCTCGAACGCGTACTCGCGCATACGTACGGCCAGGGCTCGTGTACATGGAGAGGCAACGGACGGCAGCAACGGCGTCCTGTTCATCGAAAGCCAACCGGCTGGGTCGGAATGGAGAATCTGCGTCGTTGTTCATGGGGAGGCAACGGAATGCGTCGTGTTCATCGGGAGGCAACGGAATACGTCGTGTTCATCGGGAGCCAACCAACTTGGACGGAACAGCCAAAACGAGGTCTGGCCTACCGCAGAACGGAGGAAACAGACCTTCTGTTCGACCGCGTACGGTCGAAACGGGGTCCTGTTCATCGGGAAGGGTCTGGTGTACCGCAGAACAGAGGAAACAGACTTGTGTTCGACCGCGTACGGTCGAAACGGGGTCCTGTTCATCGGGAAGGGTCTGGCGTACCGCAAAACGAAGGAAACAGACTTGTGTTGGAGCGCCTACGATCGAAACGAGGTCCTGTTGATCAGGAGGAGTGTGGCGTACCGCAAAACAGAGGAAACGGACTTGTGTTGGAGCGCCTACGGTCGAAACGGGGTCCTGTTCATCCACCGTCTACTGCCTCACTCCAGCCTCCACTTGCTACTGTTCATCCACCGTCGACTTCCTCCAGCCTCCACCTGCTACTGTTCATCCACCGTCGACTTCCTCCAACCTCCACCAGCTACTGTTCATCCGCGGGAGTCCTGTTCATCCAGCCTCCACCGGCTACTTGATGAGGACATGACTACCTTGGATACGACCAAAAATATTGCATACATGTATATTTGTGAGGTGATTTCTAATACAAACTATGCAATAATTTATTTATGTCATCCAGGACAAAAATACTTCACAAACTTTTGTGTCATGTCTAATTGCAGGTGTATGGGACATTTGTACAATCCACATATGAAGATAAGGGGAAAAGAGATGTTTAGGTGCTGTTCAAAAAGTCCTCTCACGTCACTTTTGGGCCAAGAGAAGATAGAGTCCAAGTCTCTCACGTTCTGGATTCAGATTCGGACTGCACAGACATACCTGACTCAAAACGCCAAGAACTCTTTCATACGGACTCCAAATTGGGTGATTCTTTTTTTGTTGAAAAATAGATTTCGTGCTCTTTCCAACCCATTTGGATTCATCTTCAAATTCATCCGGAGCGTTGAGTTCTCGACGAAACAATCTGACGCTGCAACAGAATCCGAGTCAAACTACAAGTCCAAAGGTGTTGCATCACCTCCACTTGGGCCCATGAGCCTTGTACGACCTAGGGTTAGTTTTAGGCTGCCTTGGGACGTCCTCCCACCTCCTTGGCCACCACCCCTTGCTCCTATATAAGTAGATCCATCTAGTAACTTTTTCCTTGGGTTTTGTTTAGATTAAAAGTTTGCCATAGCTGCAACTTCGCGTACTTCGTTTGTGTTCAACGACCAGACCAAGACGTCACAGAACCCCACCTTGATCAATAAAGCTTTCATCTTATATTCGCGATATCCAGATTGCAAATCTTAGTTTCTTGCTTGTTCTTCGTTTGCTTGCAGGAGATAGACCCTCGTGGTCAGGTTGATTGTGCTCCGGCGTGGTCAATAACCTCTCGGAGTTGGTTTAGCGATTGATAAGGCGCGACGTCCTCGCACGTTCGTAGTCGGATCGTCAAAGTCTACTCCACCAAAAACGATAGCTATCATCTCATCGAAAGATCGGGACACCCTCGCCTCTATCAAGTGGTATCAGTTTTCAGGTTGCTCGGTGAGAATTTCCAGTTTTCCCTAGATTAGATTTATTTTCTTACCTATTGTTCAAGAAAAAGCCACAAAAAATAAGTTTGATCTATTCATCCTTTGTCCAAGTCAGTCTGAGCCTTTGCAATTTTCTTTTCATTGTTTGCATTATTGAATTATCGGTTGCATTGTCGTGTCGAGTTGCTGGTCTTAGTGTCTAGTTCCTTTAAAGTTTCGAGTTCTGTTCACATTAGTCACGCCGCCACTGCATCATTATCCCTTCCGCTGTCCACAACCTCTCATCCATCAAATTCCACCACGTGCTACCCACCGTTCATTGTCATAATCATAGCTGACGCCGTTCATATCTTCGCTTGATCCAATCTGCATCTTATCTAGTTTGTTTTGGAAAGAAAGAAAAAAAAGTCAAAAAAAGAGAAAAAAAAGTGAGATAAAAAAAAGCACAAAATTCGGATCTATCTAGACTCACTCTCGTACCTGAATTCGGATTCGAATCTGTTTTGCGCACTGTTCAGTAAAACAGGTGTATCTTCCTCATACGAAGTCCATTTTGGCTCCGTGAGTACTCAAATTAAAGCTAGCGACGAGCCGCATCTAAATAGTTGCATAATCAAGTTTAATATTTGACACCTCAAAATCGGCTTCTAAATAGGTCTTTTTGCCCTCCGAAGTTCACGAACACAACTTGTTCCAGTTTTTCAGGCCAGTTTTAGAATTTTTTGACTCCTCATATCAACTCGGAATTGAGTGATTCTTTTTGCATTTGAAAGCTTGAGTCAGTGCCATTCTTGATAAAAATTATCATAAAATTGGCACAAACTTTTATAGAGTAAAGTTGGAGAGAGAATTGTTGGTATATGCTACTTGGTAGTTGTTTCTCATCATTATCTTTACTGCCATTGTGATCTTCACTTATATCTTGCTGTCCAGAGCTACTTCATATCCTTTATTGATGCTAGTTGTGCTACGCCGTGACCTCATTAGTGTTCTAGGCTCGCGTCTCTTGTCCGGTCTAGCCTAGGACCAGCACAGTACCGTCGTTGAGCGTTTATTCAACATTGCATCTCTGAATTGATTATTGCTAATCTTTTGCTACCAAATATTTAAGCCTTCCAAGCTCCACATATTCCTACACCGTGTATACGTACGTTCCCCTGGCAATCGCTTTACTCAATCTTCGGAGTTATTTGACACCGTTGGTTGCTCGTCACCACCTGCTGCATGGTAAGAACTTGTAAGATATTGATATTTGCTACACTGTGAGCGTTTTACCACCACATCCTAGTAGTTCATAGGAACATTATTCTTGGATTTTGTTTCTTTTTTTCTACTAACTATGGCAGGTTCCGGAGTTGTTAGTTCTTGGGCTTCATCGATCGTGGGAGATTTGCCATCACCTAAGAAAATACAACAACCGCCACAAGAGGAGCAATTACATCAGAATGCACATAATCAGGTTAAAGTTTCCATGACACCATTTACTGGTCATTTTAGGCCTGATTTATATATTGAATGGGAGTACGAAATAAATGCTATATTTGCTTCCCATAATTTTGATGAGCGTGGAAAATTTCAAGCTGCGGTTAGTACTTTTAGTAGCTTTGCTTTAGTTTGGTGGAGTGAATATTGTCGGTTAAACCCTGATCTTATACCTACTACTTGGGATGATTTAAAACTTGTCATGAGAGATAGATTCGTTGATGTTTATTATACCCGTGGCATGATTAAAAAATTACAACATTTAAAACAAGGCACTGACACGGTAACAAAATACTATGACGATTTACAAACTACATTATTGCACTCATTTTTAGAAGAAAGTGAAGAAGATTTTATGGATAGATTTTGGGGAGGATTAAACCGTGATATTCAAGAGATACTAATTCATGAAGTGTGTTATCCTATGGACCATTTGTTTCGTCTTGCTTGCAAAGCTGAACAGGAAATAAAACGACGTGTTGTCCACAAGGAGAACGAGCGCACGGTGCACATTCCAAGTGTTGATATAGATGTTTCTTCAACTACTAGGCGTACTATGACAACCACATCCGTTGTTGCGATGACTACGTCATCTCCACCATGTGACACATCACCACCGAGAGTGCCTACATCATCTGAGTTGATCATAAGAGGTAATGACAAAGGTACAAATTTTCCACTTTCACATGAGAATGATGCATGCCTAGTTAACTTGAATACATTATGTGTTGAGTTACCTATTGATTTGGGCACGTCACCTATTTTAGAGAATTGTGTTACTGTCATGAATGCGTCATGTGATCAAACAACTGAAATACTAATAATTTTGAGTGCACCCATTGAATTAACTGTTGATGCAAAAGAACCAATGTTTAATCATTTTGATATGACCTCTAATCTTGGTGATGATTCTGTGACCAATGACTTATTGCATGTTTGCTTATTTAAGCAGGTTGTAGCATGTAAATTTGATGCAACGAAGGTTTATTCACCAATGTTAGGATGGTTTAATGATGAACATTGTCAACCTTTTGAAATGAATAAGTGCTTCACTTATATGTGTAAACTGAGTTGCAATATTTTCATGCCTTCTACTTCTTGTGATAATATTTTGGCTTTAGATTTTATGAAATATGAAGGTTACTCATGTATACATGTGTCATATATGCAAAAACTAAGGGAAGTAAAACTGGATGACATATACATATACAACATGTACGTCTTGTCTCTTTTGTTAGCCACAGTTCAGCTTAAGCAACACCGAGGACGGCTTTGTTTTCAAGAAGGGGAGGATGATGAGGACATGACTAACTTGGATACGACCAAAAATATTGCATACATGTATATTTGTGAGGTGATTTCTAATGCAAACTATGCAATAATTTATTTATGTCATCCAGGACAAAAATACTTCACAAACTTTTGTGTCATGTCTAATTGCAGGTGTATGGGACATTTGTACAATCCACATATGAAGATAAGGGGAAAAGAGATGTTTAGGTGCTGTTCAAAAAGTCCTCTCACGTCACTTTTGGGCCAAGAGAAGATAGAGTCCAAGTCTCTCACGTTCTGGATTCAGATTCGGACTGCACAGACATACCTGACTCAAAACGCCAAGAACTCTTTCATACGGACTCCAAATTGGGTGATTCTTTTTTTGTTGGAAAGTAGATTTCGTGCTCTTTCCAACCCAGTTGGATTCACCATCAAATTCATCCGGAGCGTTGAGTTCTCGACGAAACAATCTGACGCTGCAACAGAATCCGAGTCAAACTACAAGTCCAAAGGTGTTGCATCACCTCCACTTGGGCCCATGAGCCTTGTACGACCTAGGGTTAGTTTTAGGCTGCCTTGGGATGTCCTCCCACCTCCTTGGTCGCCACCCCTTGCTCCTATATAAGTAGATCCATCTAGTAACTTTTTCCTTGGGTTTTGTTTAGATTAAAAGTTCGCCATAGCTGCAACTTCGCGTACTTCGTTTGTGTTCAACGACCAGACCAAGACGTCACAGAACCCCACCTTGATCAATAAAGCTTTCATCTTATATTCGCGATATCCAGATTGCAAATCTTAGTTTCTTGCTTGTTCTTCGTTTGCTTGCAGGAGATAGACCCTCGTGGTCAGGTTGATTGTGCTCCGGCGTGGTCAATAACCTCTCGGAGTTGGTTTAGCGATTGCTAAGGCGCGACGTCCTCGCGCGTTCGTAGTCGGATCGTCAAAGTCTACTCCACCAAAAACGATAGCTATCATCTCATCGAAAGATCGGGACACCCTCGCTTCTATCACTACTGTTCAACCAGCCCTCCACGGGGTCCTGTTCATCAACCCTCCACCGACTACTGTTCATGGAGCCTCCACAGGGTCCTATTCATCCACCCTCCACCGGCCTCCTCGATCGGGGTCTTGTTCATCAAGCGGCAACGGCCTACTACTACCACGGGGGTCCTGTTCATCCAACCCCCACTGGGAACTGTTCATCGAACCCCAACCACGTACATCTCAACTCATTCAACCAACCCCCACGTTCACTGTTCATCAAGAGGCAACAGGTTCAATCGGCTTCAGGTAGCAGCAGTAGCGAAGGAATCCCTCGAGCGGGTTCAGTTAACAGCAAGGGATCGATCGGGGTTCAGTAACGTAGCTAGTGCAATCACTCGGGTTCATTTAGAGCCCAACGCCTCGCTCGGGTTTAGTTAGAGCGCAACGCCTCGCACACACGCGCGTAAGTGTATGAGAGAAATGTGCAAACCTCTGTGCATCGCTCGGCCCCGACCACCCACCGTAACCGGGAACTCCCCGAAATTTTCCTCGCCCTCGCTTCTACCATGATTTTTTCGTCATGGACGGCCCAAAGAATGTCATGCAGGTGCGTCTCCGGCCCGCCTAGGATGAAAAGCCCATTTTCTGTCATGATTTTTTGTCATAGAAGTAGGAGCCCACCACATCTATGATGATACCGGGTTTTCTCAAAATTATCGTCATAGAAGTGTCATAAGCATGACAGAAAAAAAAATTGTTCGGCCCAAAATGTCACGGATGTGTCTTTTTTTTGTAGTGAGTGGGTGTAACAATGGTATTGATGTCCTCATCATCCTCCCCTTCTTGAAGTGAAGTCATCCTCGACGGAAGCTCATCTTCCTCACCCAAATAAGGTTTCAAATCTGTAATGTTAAAAGTGGGACTAACCCCAAAATCTGCAGGCAGCTCAAGTTTATATGCATTATCATGTATTTTCTCTAACACCTTAAAAGGACCATCAGCACGTGGCATTAGCTTTGATTTGCGCAAATCAGGAAACCTATCCTTACGCAAATGTAACCAAACAAGATCTCCATGTGCAAAGACAACATGTTTTCTACCTTTATCTCCAGCAAGTTTATATTTAGCATTCATACGCTCAATGTTTTCCTTAGTTAACTCATGCATTTTTAAGATCAATTCAGCATGTTGTTTAGCATCAAAATGAACCTTCTCCGAAGATGGAAGAGGCAACAAATCAATAGGTGCACGAGGTAGGAAACCATACACAATTTCAAAAGGGCACATCTTAGTAGTAGAATGCAGCGAACGATTATAAGCAAATTCAATATGAGGCAAACATTCTCCCCATATTTTCTTGTTATTCTTTAAAACAGCCCTAAGCATAGTAGACAATGTTCTATTGACTACTTCCGTTTGTCCATCAGTTTGGGGGTGACATGTAGTACTAAAAAGCAGTTTAGTCCCCAACTTAGCCCATAAACATCTCCAAAAGTGGCTAAGAAAATTAGTATCATGATCTGAAACAAATAGTATTTGGCACACCATGCAAGCGAATAATTTCACGAAAGAACAAATCAGCAACATTAGCAGCAGCATCGCTTTTATGACATGGTATGAAGTGTGCCATTTTCGAAAATCTATCCACGACAACAAATATGCTATCCCTCCCCTTCTTTGTTCGAGGTAATCCTAAAACAAAATCCATAGATATATCCTCCCATGGAACACTAGGTGTCAGTGTCAAACTAGGCGGATCTCGGGTAGGGGGTCCCAAGCTATGGATCTAGGATCAATGGGTAACAAGGGACGAAGAACACGGTGTTTACCCAGGTTCGGGCCCTCTCTAAGAGGTAAAACCCTACGTCCTGCTTGATTGTATTTGATGTGTATGATATGGTCACAGAGTCAATCTACCACGAGATCAGGCGAGCTAAACCCTAGGTTGATGGGGTGATGGATGTTGCTCTAGCCCTAAAGACTAAAACCCCTTGGTTTATATAGACACCAGTAGGGTTAGGGTTACATGCGATCAGTTACAATCAAGGAAAGATCATGCTAAATCTTGACTTGGAGGGCACACCATGACTCTGAAGATCTCCTGTCCGACCACAGATCCGCGCTCTAGCTTGGCCCCATAGTAGCCCATCAGTCCGGCCCACATGTAACGGGTCGATGGCCTGAGGACCCCTTAATCCAGGACTCCCTCAGTAGCCCCCAAACTAGCCTCCAATGCCAGGGCTTGTGTCCGACTTCCGCACATCCAACGGTCTTCGGCTTGCGAGGTGAGTTCTCATCCTGTCCTGCGTGTGCTCGGAGTCGAGTGGTGTCCAGAATCCGGAGCATTCAATTTACTTAGCCTTGAAAGTCAGAGTGCTCAAGTATGAACAGTGCCCATGTCTGACAACTTTTAGCAAAGGGTCGCGTCCGGCCATAACACCGAACGGCTGGAAGTTCTTGATACGCGGCTCAAGGCGGCCCCTCCATTGGGACGTCTCATCAAGGCAGAGATCGTGCCCCATTTTTTAGGGGATATGATCAATGATTTCAATTCCCCCACCCGCGCATAACGTCGCGAGTGTATCGGGAAGTGGATAGGCCCGCGGAGTGGAAAGGGGAAACCTTGGCTCCTTCGCGGCCTATAAAAAAGGGGAACAGCTACAGTTGTCATCTTATCATCTTACGCCTTCTTCCACCTCCTGTTGTTACCTTTCCAATCTCAAGAGCTCCAGCACCCTGCCCTGTTCCTCCACGACGAATCCCTTCCCATCTCTTCCCTAGCTTCGGCCATGGCTGGATCTGGTGCCAATGGCAAGTGGGACGCCTCCATCATCACCAACAACGACATCGAGGAGCTGAAGCGAGCCGGCTACTTATCGGCCGATATCGCCCACCGGGCCCCCGAGGAGGGTCAGGTCATCCCCACGCCCAAGCCAAACGAGAGGGTAGTATTCCTTCCCCACTTTATCCGGGGGCTGGGATTTACTCTGCACCCCTTCGTGAGGGGGTTAATGTTCTTTTACAGGCTGGATTTCCATGATCTAGCCCCGAACTCCCTCCTCCACATTTCAGCCTTCATCATTGTTTGTGAGGCCCTTCTGCGAGTTCAGCCGCACTTCGGCCTGTGGCTGAAAGTGTTCAACGTTAAGCCAAAGGTGGTCAGAGGCGCCGAAGCGGACTGCAGCGGAGCGATGATCAGCAAGCTGACCCGAGTCCAATGGCCAGAGGGCAGGTTCATCGATACTGTCAAGGTGTGGCAGAAGGAGTGGTTCTATATTACAGAACCAAGGGATGCGTCCTGGACGGCGGCTCCCAAATTCAGATATGGTCCCCCGGCGAGATTGACCTCGTGGACCAAAAAGGGTCCTAAGTGGGGGTCCACCGATGAGTTGAAGTTGTTGCAAAAACACGTCTCCAACGTAATGGAGACTGGCACCAAGCTGGCCAATGTGGTCCAGATAATGCTCAGACGCCGCCTCCTTCCTTGTCAACAAAGGGCCAGTCCGATGTGGTCTTATAAGCCTCATGACTCGGCCACCATGCAGTACCTCTTTGGCACGACCCACGACAAGGTGTGGAGTCTGCTGTTCAAGTCTCAGGAGGACTGGCCGGCCGAGAATGAAGACATCGGTCTCGATGCCGCAAATCCCCCGAAGAAGGTAGTTGATCTCTTGCCCAGTATATATTCGGGTGGTCATACTGCACAAAATTCGGTGTAAGCTTCTTTTTGTGGCCTTCACAGGGTTGGCTCGAGAAGGCCGAGAAGATCAGCAGTCCAGCTCCACTGCCCGAAGAGCCCCGAACAGCTCAACTGGAGGAGCTGCTGGTCGTGGCGCCTTACAAGGCGCCAGAAAAGAAGGGAAAGAAGAAGAAGGATTTACCGGAGGCCAAGGAAGGCCTCCGCAGAAGAGGTCGTTCGGACACCAAGTCCAGAGACATTGCAGCCCCGTCTGCCCAGGATGGGGAGGAAGAAGAAGACGAGGAGGAAAGTGCCTCCTCCCACTCCAAGAAGAGGGCGGCGGCCGAGGACGTCGAGAAGGAGCAACCCCCTCAGGCCTAGAAGAGGCAGTGCAGACCCAAGCTGGTCCTGCCCGACAGTTCGGACTCCGACGAGGAGTCCGTGGCGTCCGGAGAGGTTCTGGAGAAGGAACTCAGGGTCAAGCCCCCCGCCATGAGGTGTGAACCTCGACATTTCTTGCTTACTTTATTTTACCAGTCTCTTACTGATGGGAAACGATTGTGTGATATCACAGCCCACCCCACGGCCACCCTGCCGAGCAGACCTCGGAGGGGACCTCTTCGCCAGCCGAATTGACAGACAGCGGATCAGCATCGTGCTCCGCACCTCCCCTGGTTCCCGAAGAGGCCGGGGAGGTGCTGTCCTGAAGGACCCCTCCCCGTCCGAACACGGGGGAGGGGGTGACGCAACCATGGCTGAGGCTGATGCCTCATTCACCGAAGGCCAGGATGGTGTATCCCTCCTGGCGAATACGAGAGGAGAGTCTGGACCAGCCGGACCCTCCCAGCCAGCCGCACCCGAACCCCCAAGGCCCTCAAAGGTGCCGATCCCGCCTTCCGACGGAGGAGTGGTTGAGGTCCCGCCGCTCGCGCCGAACACCAACAACCAGGCGGCGGCTGGCTGGCCAGACGCAAAGGAAGGGTTGGTGAACAACTTCGTTATCGTCGACGAGCACCGCACCCTTATGTGTGCGGTTCTACGGGGTATTAGGTCTGTCCATACCAGACTGAACGATGCCGTCCAGGGCCTTTTGACAGGCTTCGAGGTGAGTCACGTAATGTTCTTTCCCCGCAAAATGGTTTTGACTTTTTAGCCAAAGTTTGAGTAGGCCTTGTGCATAACAGCCCCCGAGACTGTGTAAGGATTGCAAAGAACCTTACAGAGGGTTGAATATCCATAGATCAGTATTTAAAGTGTCATGATTGATTTTATATTGCAGGCATCATCCTTGGTTGCGGCTGCTAATGCCACTGCCCTTGAGGAGATGGATCGGAAGCTTAGACGCTCCGATGAGGAACTTGACCTTGTCAACAAATGGCTTGATGAGGCGCAAGGTAAGCTCCTATCGAAATGCATAGTTAACACCGCCGGACAATTATGTTCCGGATTGTATGCTGGGCACATGGTATTTGGTGACTGCAGCTGCCACTGCGGAGGTCGAGGGCCTCAAGGTTGTGCTGAAGAAGGCCGAGGTCGAGGCGGCCGAAAAGAAAGCGGCTACCGAAAAGGCGGTGGTCGAACTTGAGATGGTGAAGACCGCCGGCAAGAAGCACGAGGCTTGAGTGGCCGAAGTGCAGGTGGAGCTCAAGGATGCCGTCACGAAATGTGGGGCCCTTGAGCAGAAGTAGAAAGAGCAGTCCTTTGAGCTATCCAAGGCGGACACAGAGCTCCGGGAGGCTAGAACAGAAGTGCGGGGTGTCTGGGAGGAGCTCCGCCAAGTGAAGCAAATCGCAGATGGTAAGAAATACTTACTGTAGAGTGTTTTTGGCGGCAACAGATTTGCCTTGCTGACGCGGGTCTGGCGCTCCGCAGGCGTTTTCGCTGAGCTTCCGAAGAGTGCGGCGGCTGCGGCGGAGCACTACGCCGCGTGGGAGGAGGACTCCAAACAGCGGCTTTTTTTTGTCGCAGTTCCAGCCGCCTGAGCACCCTCCCCTCCTCAGCAACCAGATGAAGCAGCTGATGGAGCTGCATCAGATGGCCGATCCGGCCTTGAAGGATCTTTGCGTCCGGCTGTGGCCCACAGATCCCATTCCGGATAGCTACTTCGGCCTGGTGCAGAAGCTGCGTGATGCGTCGCCCCGGATTGATACCGTGAAGCGTTCTATGTGCCTTGAAGGAGCTAGGTTGGCCTTTGCGAAGACCATGGTTCATTGGCCTAAGATCAAGCCAATGGACATGGCCACTGGTCCCCCGCTGGTTGGAAAGGAGCATCGCCGCCCCGAACTGTATTTCACACAAGTTATGGATGGTGCTCGAGCGATAGAAGGCCAGTGTTCCAAGGATGTAATCATTGAGTGATTGTATTAAGTTGTCAACTAAACCTTTTGCTTTATAATGTGGTCTGTTTGTATGTTATATACTATGGTGTTTTTATTTCGACTCCTGTGCGGCCGTTTATTATTCTGAAAGTTACCAGTCGTCGGCTTCAGTCCCCAAGTGAATATTACGAGGGGTGTTTCGTCTTCGCACTATTACCCTTAGCCGACGTCTCGGTACCCGAAGGTGGTAGTGCGTGAGAGAGACTAGGCAATCGGACTATGCAGCTTTATTGCTTTCACTTAGCCATAGGAGCTTGACTGCAGGAACTAATGATGTTATTTGTGATGTACGTGGGAGCCGAGGCATGCCTTTGTAATCACGTGGTTTGTGCTAGGACGAACCCTGCGTATGACACGGATAAATCGCCAATGATTTTTTAGTTTAACACTTGTCATCGGATCGCTGACCAGTTCACGCTTACTATGACAGTCAGTTTTCGGCTTTCTCCCCTGAGGTGCTTAGCTGGACTAGCCAGAAGTACAATCACAGGGGTTCTCCCTTTACCTTCTTAGCCGAACATGCAGAACATAAGAAGGCAAGCACAGGAGCCGGGCAACCCAACTATTGACCCAAGACATAGTTCAGAACTGATGCATATAGTGCAATATCCGAGACGCCGAACACACAACGAAAAGTGGTGCCGGACTTAGTACGTAGAGCTGATGGGAAGATCAAGCCTGTGGTAAATTAACCGATTTGTATTTGTTACACAATGTGTGGATGCCCAGCTGTTCGAAGAGCAGGAAAAAGAGAAAGAGAAAGAAGAGGGCTAGACAATGCGGATGCCCGAACACCGTAAAATATGTTTTTATTTTCCATAAGCTCTGGACGTCTATCCGTACAATTCGAACTGCCGACGTGTTTATGGTATGTAAGAAAAGAAAATTTTATAGAGAAAGGTTTATACAGGGCCTTGGTACGTGGGTCGAAGCCTCAACTGTGCCGTGCTGCACGTCTGCGCCTTTGCTTCTGCTGGGTAAGGGACTCGTCCATGTAGAAAAACACATGCCGGCGAGGGGGGCCTTGAATAGGAACCCTGATGGGTAGCCGTGTCGACACAGCTTTATGCTGGGTGAGTCCGGAGTCGTCCCCCTTGTCGTCCGAAGACATGGTAATGCCATAGTTTGGTTGAGCCGAACTCATGGTCTTATTTGTTCGATATAAGCCCCCACGGCCGCCCATGGTATCTTCAAGTTGTGCTGACGAGGCACGTAGAGTGCAATGATGGTGGGAGTGCCGTGGGGACCGTATCCCAAAAACCCTTCCCTTCTAAGGTCAAGACGGTGAACATGATCTACGCCACCCATATACCAAGGAAGGAGCGAAAACGCGCGCTGCAGGATGTGTACGCCGTCGAGCCCGTAGCGCCTCACGGCCGCCCATGGTATCCCTATTTGCGACTGTTCGGCCTGCGGGGCTCCTCATCATCCTCGCTTCGGGGGATTTTGCCAGAGTCTTCGGCTGTGAGCTTGCCGGCCTGTTTTATCACCCAACAATTAGGGTTCATGTGGTTGGCGGGCTTTTCGGGGGTGCCATGGATCTGGCAGGGCATGTCCAGGATTGCGTCCAACTTTGTTGGGCCCTCCTGGTTGCCTTTAGAAGGTTTTTTTCGTGACCCGAACTTCGGATTACGGAATCCGGCATTTACTGCTGTCTCGTCAGCTTTGCCGTCGTTGTGGCGACGTTTGTTCTTGTTCTATCGAGGCTTCATGTTTCCATCCCGAACTTCAGAGGTGCCGGGGGCATCTGGGTTGGTGCTTCTCCGAGCCAGCCAACTATCCTCTCTGGCACAGAAGCGGGTCATCAAGGAGGTAAGCGCTGCCATCGTCTTCGGCTTGTCTTGGCCGAGCTATCGTGCTAGCCATTCGTCTCGAATACTATGCCTGAAGGCGGCTATAGCTTCAACATCCGGACAATCAACAATCTGATTTTTCTTGGTCAAAAACGAGTTCCAAAATTGCGGGGCTAACTCTCCGGGCTGCTGGATTACGTGACTCGGGTCATCGGCGTCTAGGGGCCAAACATAAGTGCCCTGAAAGTTAGCTCAGAAGGCGTCCTCGAGCTCCTCCCAACATCCTATGGAGTCCTCGGGGAGGCTATTTAGACAGTGTCTGGCTGAACCTTTGAGCTTTAATGGTAGGTACTTGATGGCATGGAGGTCGTCTCCTCGTGCCATGTGAATGTGCAGCAGAAAGTCTTCAATCCATATGGCTGGATCTATTGTCCCGTCGTATGGCTCAATATTTACAGGCTTGAAGCCTCCCGGGTTGCATCACCCTATCTGTGAAGCACAGAGGGTGAGCGGCGCCCCTGACTCGGGCTACATCGCGCCGGAGACCATCTGTCATCCGGACTCGTTGTTGCTCCTGAGCTCTGTCATTTTGGTCTAACCAGGCTTGGTATCCGTCCCGTCTAATAGGAGGATTATCTTTGGGCCCGTAAATGGACCTTGTGAGACCTGCCCGAGCATCCAAGTCGCGTTGTAGGTCGTACTCATAGGTTGGCCGTAATGGCTCCTTGCCTTGACGGCGAGGTGGAGCGGGAGGTGGTTCGGCTTTATCAGCTGTCCTGTCCCGTCCTCGAGGGGGGCGGTCCGGCTGTTCTTCCTGAGTATTCCTTGGAGGTGTGTGCTCTATGGCCTCGTCATCGAATTGCGGCAGTAGTCTTCGCATCGGGTAGCTCTTGGTTTGTCGTTCGTAGCCATACTCCTCTTCGGCAGCTAGGACCTTAGTCCATCTGTCATTGAGGGTATCCTATTCGGCCTTTATTTTTTGTTGTTGTTTCTTCAGGCTACGCGCGGTGGCAATTAGCTGCCGTTTGAACCGCTCTTGATCCAGTGGGTCTTCGGGGACGATAAAATCTTCGTCACCCAAACTGACCTCCTCTTCAGAAAGGGGGAGGTAGTTACTGTCTTCGGAGTCATTGAGATCTTCAAGTTGAGCGGATCCTCGTCCTCCTCGTGATCGTCTTGTTCTTGTTCATCGGCACCGTGGTCGTCGAGGTTGTCCGCGTTGTCTGGAGTGTCGTTCTCTTCGGTATCAGTGTTGCTTGCGTGGCTTCGACATGCCTTGGAGCGGCGGCGTTGTTTGTCGCATTTTGGCAGCTCGTCACTGGGCTTGCCATTATCCTTTCTGGGGGGTGCCATCATCGTCTTTCGAAGTGTCCACCATGTAGACATCGTAAGTGGACGTGGCCATCCAGCGGCCAGTGACGGGGGGAGCGGCGTCGGTGTTGGCCGTGGCTCCACTGTCTTCGTCCATGGAATAGGCATTTTCCGAGGTGTAGTCCAACATGTCGGTTAAGTCCTCGACTGTGGCTACTAGGTGGGTGGTGGGTGGGACGTAAAATTCCCTGAAATCTGCCTCAAGGGACTGCTAAACGTAGGCCGAGGGCGATTTATCTTGAATAGCAATCATCCGGATTCGATCGAGCTCCTCGTTTAACAGAGCGAGGCTTGCCAAGCTGGCGTGTGGTGGCCGCTCGGGATTGGACTCCATCATGGCGGGGAGAGGTGTGATCCAGGTCCGAACTGAATCCTGGTCTTCCAGGGCTGAGTTGGCCTCGAGGCCCGGGGTCGGGCTTGTGGCCGGACAGACATAAGAGACCGAGGACAAGACCTAATCTTCGGATGTTGTCTTCGTATTGGGGCTCGAAGCCGAGTTGGTGAGGGGGAGTTCAGCCAGGGATGATTCCTAGCTTCTAAACATCGACCTATCGCTGGGGCTCAAGTCCAGAGGCGTGTCATGAGGAGAGGGTTCGGCCGAGAGTGACTCTTGGCGTCCGAACATCGCTTTTGCGTTGAGGCCTGAAGCTAGGTCTTTGGCGGGCATCACTGGCGTGGTCGAAGGGGATTCCTGGCCTCCGGTCAGGGTGGAGCCATCCAAGCACGAGGCTGGCTAAAGGGTTGAGGCCGATATGTAGATCGGATCGGGAGAAAGCTCCGGAGCGGGCACAGCGGGGCCCATAGGGGTACGGGGAGAGGCTGCGAATCTGGCAAAGACTAGATCGCCTCGGGCGTCCGCGACGTACTCCAAGTTGTCGAATCTAATCCGGTGCTCAGGGGCAAAATTGTTGATTTGGTCTAGATGACCAGTTGGGTTGGCGTGCAGCACAATGCTGCCGAACGCGAAGAGTTGGCCGGGGACAAAGAGGTCCCCGGAGCTGACACCATCTCCCATGATCAGGCGAGCCATTGATCCTTCGGTGACCCAACAGCGAAACTCTCAATGAAAGCACCAATGTCGGTGTCAAAACCGGCGGATCTCGGGTAGGGGGTCCCGAGCTGTGGATCTAGGTTCAATGGGTAACAAGGGATGAAGAACATGGTGTTTACCTAGGTTCGGGCCCTCTCTAAGAGGTAAAACCCTATGTCCTGCTTGATTGTATTTGATGTGTATGACATGGTTACAGAGTCGATCTACCACGAGATCAGGCAAGCTAAACCCTAGGTTGATGGGGTGATGGATGTTGCTCTAGACCTAAAGACTAAAACCCCATGGTTTATATAGACACCAGTAGGGTTAGGGTTACATGCGATCGGTTACAATGAAGGAAAGATCATGCTAAATCTTGACTTGGAGGGCACACCACGACTCCGAAGATCTCCTGTCTGGCCACGGATCCGCGCTCTAGCTTGGCCCCATAGTAGCCCATTAGTCCGGCCCACATGTAACGGGTCGATGGTGTTGGGGAACATAGTATTTCAAAATTTCCAACGAGCACGCAAGATCTATCTAGGAGAAGCATAGCAACGAGCGGGGAGAGTGTGTCCACGTACCCTCGTAGACCGAAAGCGGAAGCGTTTAGTAACGCGGTTGATGTAGTCGAACGTCTTTGCGATCCAACCGATCCAAGTACCGAATGTACGGCACCTCCGCGATCTGCACATGTTCAGCTCGGTGACGTCCCTTGAACTCTTGATCCAGTTGAGGCCGAAGGAGAGTTTCGTCAGCACGACGGCGTGGTGACGGTGATGATGAAGTGATTCCGGCAGGGCTTCGCCTAAGCTCTTCGAAAATATGACCGAGGTGGAAATCTGTGGAGGAGGGCACCGCACACGGCTAAGACAAATCTTGGTGTGCCTTTGGGGTGCCCCCCGCCCCCGTATATAAAGGAGGGAGGGAGGAGGTGGCCGGCCTAAGGGGGAGGCGCACCAAGGGGGGGGGGAGTCCTACTAGGACTCCAAGTCCTAGTAGGATTCCACCAAGAGGAGAGGGGAAAAGAGGGGGGTTGCGCCCCCAACCCCTTATCCAATTCGGACTGGGCTTGGGGGGGGGGGCGCGTGCCACCTCCTGGCTGCTGCCTCCTATTTCCCGTATGGCCCAATAAGGCCCATTACTTCTCCCAGTGAATTCCCGTAACTCCCCGGTACTCCGAAAAATACCCGAATCACTCGGAACCTTTCCGATGTCCGAATATAGCCTTCCAATATATGAATCTTTACCTCTCGACCATTTCGAGACTCCTCGTCATGTCCCCGATCTCATCTGGGACTCTAAACAAACTTCGGTCATCAAATCACATAACTCATAATACAAATCGTCATCGAACGTTAAGCGTGCGGACCCTACGGGTTCGAGAACTATGTAGACATGACCGAGACACATCTCCGGTCAATAACCAATAGCGGAACCTGGATGCTCATATTGGCTCCTACATATTCTACGAAGATCTTTATCGGTCAAACCGCATAACAATATACGTTGTTCCCTTTGTCATCAGTATGTTACTTGCCCGAGATTCGATTGTCGGTATCATCATACCTAGTTTAATCTCGTTACCGGCAAGTCTCTTTACTCGTTCCATAGTGCATCATCCCGTAACTAACTCATTAGTCACATTGCTTGCAAGGCTTCATATGATGTGCATTACCGAGAGGGCCCAGAGATACCTCTCCGATACTCGGAGTGACAAATCCTAATCTCGATCTATGCCAACTCAACAAACACCTTCGGAGACACCTGTAGAGCATCTTTATAATCACCCAGTTACGTTGTGACGTTTGATAGCACACAAGGTGTTCCTCCAGTATTCGGGAATTGCATAATCTCATAGTCAGAGGAATATGTGTAAGTCATGAAGAAAGCTATAGCAATAAACTTAACGATCATTATGCTAAGCTAACGGATGGGTCTTGTCCATCACATCATTCTCCTAATGATGTGATCCCGTTCATCAAATGACAACACATGTCTATGGTTAGGAAACTTAACCATCTTTGATTAACGAGCTAGTCAAGTAGAGGCATACTAGGGACACTTTGTTTTGTCTATGTATTCACACATGTATCAAATTTCCGGTTAATACAATTCTAGCATGAATAATAAACATTTATCATGATATAAGGAAATATAAATAACAACTTTATTATTGCCTCTAGGACATATTTCCTTCAGTCTCCCACTTGCACTAGAGTCAATAATCTAGTTCACATTGCCATGTGATTAACACTAATAGTTAACATCGCCATGTGACCAACACCGAAAGGGCTTACTAGAGTCAATAATCTAGTTCACATCGCCATGTGATTAACACCCAAAGAGTACTAAGGTGTGATCATGTTTTGCTTGTGAGAGAAGTTTAGTCAACGGGTCTGCCACAATCAGATCCGTATGTATTTTGCAAATTTCTATGTCTATAATGCTCTGAATGGTGCTACTCTAGCTAATTGCTCCCACTTTCAATATGTATCCAGATTGAGACTCTGAGTCATCTGGATCGGTGTAAAAGCTTGCATCGACGTAACCTTTTACGACAAACTCTTTTAACACCTCCATAACCGAGAAATATATCCTTAGTCCTCTTAGGTGACTAAGGATAACATTGACCGCTATCCAGTGATCCACTCCTGGATCACTATCGTACCTCCTTGCTAAACTCATAGCAAGGCACACAACTGGTCTGGTACATAGCATGGCATACTTTATAGGACCTATGACTGAGGCATAGGGAATGACTTTCATTCTCTTTCTATCTTCTGCCGTGGTCGGGTTTTGAGTCTTACTCAATTTTACACCTTGTAACACAGGCAAGAACTCCTTCTTTGACTGTTCCATTTTGAACTACTTCAAAATCTTGTCAAGGCATGTACTCATTGAAAAATCTTATCAAGCATCTTGATCTATCTCTATAGATCTTGATGCTCAATATGTAAGCAGTTTCATCGAGGTCTTTCTTTTGAAAAAAACTCTTTTCAAATACTCCTTTATGCTTTTCAGAAAATTCTTCATCATTTCCGATCAACAATATGTCATTCACATATACTTATCAGAAAGGCTGTTGTGCTCCCACTCACTTTCTTGTAAATACAGGCTTCTCCGCAAGTCTGTATAAAATTATATGCTTTGATCAACTCATCAAAGCGTATATTCCAACTCCGAGATGCTTGCACCAGTCCATAGATGGATCGCTGGAGCTTGTACACTTTGTTAGCACCTTTAGGATCGACAAAACCTTCTGGTTGCATCATATACAACTCTTCTTTAATAAATCCATTAAGGAATGCAGTTTTGACATCCATTTGCCAGATTTCATAAAATGCGGCAATTGCTAACATGATTTGGACAGACTTTAAGCATCGATACAAGTGAGAAAATCTCATCGTAGTCAACACCTTGAACTTGTCGAAAACCTTTTGCGACAATTCGAGCTTTGTAGATAGAAACACTACTATCAGCGTCTGTCTTCCTCTTGAAGATCCATTTATTCTCAATGACTTGCCGATCATCGGGCAAGTCAACCAAAGTCCACACTTTGTTCTCATACATGGATCCTATCTCAGATTTCATGGCCTCAAGCCATTTCGCAGAATCTGGGCTCATCATCGCTTCCTCATAGTTCATAGGTTCGTCATGGTCTAGTAACATGATTTCCAGATCAGGATTACCATACCACTCTGGTGCGGAACGTACTCTGGTTTACCTACGAGGTTCGGTAGCAACTTGATCTGAAGTTTCATGATCATCATCATTAACTTCCTCACTAATTGGTGTAGGAATCACAGGAACTGATTTCTGTGATGAACTACTTTCCAATAAGGGAGCAGGTACAATTACCTCATCAAGTTCTACTTTCCTCCCACTCACTTCTTTCGAGAGAAACTCCTTCTCTAGAAAGGATCCATTCTTAGCAACAAATATCTTGCCTTCGGATCTGTGATAGAAGGTGTAGCCAACAGTTTCTTTTGGGTATCCTATGAAGACGTACTTCTCCGATTTGGGTTCGAGCTTATCAGGCTGAAGCTTTTTCACATAAGCATCGCAACCCCAAACTTTAAGAAACGACAGCTTAGGTTTCTTGCCAAACCATAGTTCATATGGTGTCGTCTTAACGGATTTAGATGGTGCCCTATTTAATGTGAATGCAGCCGTCTCTAGTGCATAACCCCAAAACGATAGTGGTAAATTGGTAAGAGACATCATAGATCGCAACATATCTAATAAAGTACGATTACGATGTTCGGACACACCATTACGCTGTGGTGTTCCAGGTGGCGTGAGTTGTGAAACTATTCCACATTGTTTCAAATGAAGACCAAACTCATAACTCAAATATTCACCTCCACGATCAGATCGCAGAAACTTTATTTTCTTGTTACGATGATTTTCAACTTCACTCTGAATTTCTTTTGAACTTTTCAAATGTTTCAGACTTATTTTCATCAAGTAGATATACCCATATCTGCTCAAATTATCTGTGATGGTCAGAAAATAACGATACCCGTCGTGAGCCTCAATATTCATCGGACCGCATACATCAGTATGTATTATTTCCAATAAATCAGTTGCTCGCTCCATTGTTCCGGAGAACGGAGTCTTTAGTCATCTTGCCCATGAGGCATGGTTCGCAAGCATCAAGTGATTCATAATCAAGTGATTCCAAAAGCCCATCTGCATGGAGTTTTTTCATGCGCTTTACACCAATATGACCTAAACGGCAGTGCTACAAATAAGTTGCACTATCATTACTAACTTTGCATCTTTTGGCTTCAATATTATGAATATGTGTATCACTACGATCGAGATTCAATAAACCATTTACATTGGGTGTATGACCATAGAAGGTTTCTATTCATGTAAGAACAACAATTATTCTCTGACTTAAATGAATAACGTATTGCAATAAACATGATCCAATCATATTCATGCTCAACGCAAACACCAAATAACATTTATTTTGCAATAAACATGATCCAATCATATTCATGCTCAACGCAAACACCAAATAACATTTATTTAGGTTTAACACTAATCCCAAAAATAGAGGGAGTGTGTGATGGTGATCTTATCAACCTTGGAATCTCTTCCAACACACATCGTCACCTCGTCCTCGACTAGTCTCTGTTCATTTTGCAACACCTGTTTCGAGTTACTAATGTTAGCAACTGAACCAGTATCAAATACCCAGGGGCTACTATGAACACTAGTAAAATACACATCAATAACATGTATATCAAATATACCTTTGTTCACTTTGCCATCCTTCTTATCCGCTAAATACTTGGGGCAGTTCCGCTTCCAGTGACCAGTCCCTTTGCAGTAGAAGCACTCAGTTTCAGGCTTAGGTCCAGACTTGGGCTTCTTCCCGGGAGTAGCAACTTGCTTGCTATTCTTCTTGAAGTTCCCCTTCTTCCCTTTGCCCTTTTTCTTGAAACTAGTCGTCTTGTTAACCATCAACACTTGATGCTCCTTTTTGATCTTTACCTTCACAGCCTTTAGCATCGCGAAGAGTTCGGGAATTGTCTTATTCATCCCTTGCATATTATAGTTCACCACGAAGTTCTAGTAACTTGGTGATAGTGACTAGAGAACTCTGTCAACCACTATTTTATCTGGAAGATTAACTCCCACTTGATTCAAGCGATTGTAGTACCCAGACATTCTGAGCATATGCTCACTGGTTGAGCTATTCTCCTCCATTTTGTAGGCAAAGTATTTGTCAGAGGTCTCATACCTCTCGACACGGGCATGAGTCTGAAATACCGATTTCAGCTCTTGGAACATCTCATATGCTCCGTGGCGTTCAAAACATTTTTGAAGTCCCGGTTCTAAGCCGTAAATCATGGCGCACTTAAACTATCAAGTAGTCATCATATCGAGCTTGCTAAACGTTCATAATGTTTGCATCTGCTCCTGCAATAGGTTTGTCACCTAGCGGTGCATCAAGGACATAATTCTTCTGTGCAGCAATGAGGATAATCCTCAGATCACGGACTAAGTCCGCATCATTGCTACTATCATCTTTCAACTTAGTTTTCTCTAGGAACATATCAAAAATAAAAACAGGGGAGCTATACGCGAGCTATTGATCTACAACATAATTTGCAAATACTACCAGGACTAAGTTCATGATAAATTAAAGTTCAATTAATCATATTACTTAAGAACTCCCACTTAGATAGACATCCCTCTAATCATCTAAGTGATCACGTGATCCAAATCAACTAAACCATGTCCGATCATCACGTGAGATGGAGTAGTTTTCAATGGTGAACATCACTATGTTGATCATATCTACTATATGATTCACGCTCGACCTTTCGGTCTCAGTGTTCCGAGGCCATATCTGCATATGCTAGGCTCGTCAAGTTTAACCCGAGTATTCTGCGTGTGCAAAACTGGCTTGCACCCGTTGTATTTGAACGTAGAGCCTATCACACCCGATCATCACGTGGTGTCTCAGCACGAAGAACTTTCACAACGGTGCATACTCAGGGAGAACACTTGTACCTTGAAATTTAGTGAGATCATCTTATAATGCTACCGCCGTACTAAGCAAAATAAGATGCATAAAAGGATTAACATCACATGCAATTCAATATGTGACATGATATGGCCATCATCATCTTGTGCTCTTGATCTCCATCATCGAAGCACCGTCATGATCTTCATCGTCACCGGCACCCCAGCTTGATCTCCATCGTCACCGGCGCCCCAGCATGATCTCCATCGTAGCATCGTTGTCGTCTCGCCAACTTATTGCTTCTACGACTATCGCTACCGCTTAGTGATAAAGTAAAAACAATTACATGGCAATTGCATTGCATACAATAAAGCGACAACCATATGGCTCCTGCCAGTTGCCGATAACTCTGTTACAAAACATGATCATCTCATACAATAAAATATAGCATCATGTCTTGACCATATCATATCACAGCATGCCCTGCAAAAACAAGTTAGACGTCATCTACTTTGTTGTTGCAAGTTTTACGTGGCTGCTACGGGCTAAGCAAGAACCGTTCTTACCTACGCATCAAAACCACAACGATTTTTCGTCAAGTGTGCTGTTTTAACCTTCAACAAGGACCGGGCGTAGTCACACTTGATTCAACTAAAGTTGGAGAAACTGACACCCACTAGCCACCTATGTGCGAAGCACGTCGGTAGAACCAGTCTCGCGTAAGCGTACGCGTAATGTCGGTCTGAGCCGCTTCATCCAACAATACCGCCAAATCAAAGTATGACATGCTGGTAAGCAGTATGACTATTATCGCCCACAACTCTTTGTGTTCTACTCGTGCATATAACATCTACGCATAGACCTGGCTCTGATGCCACTGTTGGGGAACATAGTATTTCAAAATTTCCTACGAACACGCAAGATCTATCTAGGAGAAGCATAGCAACGAGCGGGGAGAGTGTGTCCACGTACCCTCGTAGACCGAAAGCGGAAGCGTTTAGTAACACGGTTGATGTAGTCGAACGTCTTCGCGATCCAACCGATCCAAGTACCGAACGTACGGCACCTCCGCGATCTGCACACGTTCAGCTCGGTGACGTCCCTCGAACTCTTGATCCAGTTGAGGCCGAAGGAGAGTTTCGTCAGCACGACGGCGTGGTGACGGTGATGATGAAGTGATTCCGGCAGGGCTTCGCCTAAGCTCTCCGAAAATATGACCGAGGTGGAAATCTGTGGAGGAGGGCACCGCACACGGCTAAGACAAATCTTGGTGTGCCTTTGGGGTGCCCCCCGCCCCCGTATATAAAGGAGGGAGCGAGGAGGTGGCCGGCCTAAGGGGGAGGCGCACCAAGGGGGGAGTCCTACTAGGACTCCAAGTCCTAGTAGGATTCCACCAAGAGGAGAGGGGAAAAGAGGGGGGCTGCGCCCCCAACCCCTTGTCCAATTCGGACTAGGCTTGGGGGGGGGGGGCGCCACCTCCTGGCTGCTGCCTCCTATTTCCCATATGGCCCAATAAGGCCCATTACTTCTCCCGGTGAATTCCCGTAACTCCCCGGTACTCCGAAAAATACCCGAATCACTCGGAACCTTTCCGATGTCCGAATATAGCCTTCCAATATATGAATCTTTACCTCTCGACCATTTCGAGACTCCTCGTCATGTCCCTGATCTCATCCTGGACTCCGAACAAACTTCGGTCATCAAATCACATAACTCATAATATAAATCGTCATCGAACGTTAAGCATGCGGACCCTACGGGTTCGAGAACTATGTAGACATGACCGAGACACATCTCCGGTCAATAACCAATAGCGGAACCTGGATGCTCATATTGGCTCCTACATATTCTACGCAGATCTTTATCGGTCAAACCGAATAACAATATACGTTGTTCCCTTTGTCATCGGTATGTTACTTGCCCGAGATTCGATCGTCGGTATCATCATACCTAGTTCAATCTCGTTACCGGCAAGTCTCTTTACTCGTTCCATAGTGCATCATCCCGTAACTAACTCATTAGTCACATTGCTTGCAAGGCTTCATATGATGTGCATTACCGAGAGGGCCCAGAGATACCTCTCCGATACTCGGAGTGACAAATCCTAATCTCGATCTATGCCAACTCAACAAACACCTTCGGAGACACCTGTAGAGCATCTTTATAATCACCCAGTTACGTTGTGACGTTTGATAGCACACAAGGTGTTCCTCCGGTATTCGGGAGTTGCATAATCTCATAGTCAGAGGAATATGTATAAGTCATGAAGAAAGCTATAGCAATAAACTTAATGATCATTATGCTAAGCTAACGGATGGGTCTTGTCCATCACATCATTCTCCTAATGATGTGATCCCGTTCATCAAATGACAACACATGTCTATGGTTAGGAAACTTAACCATCTTTGATTAACGAGCTAGTCAAGTAGAGGCATACTAGGGACACTTTGTTTTGTCTATGTATTCACACATGTATCAAATTTCCGGTTAATACAATTCTAGAATGAATAATAAACATTTATCATGATATAAGGAAATATAAATAACAACTTTATTATTGCCTCTAGGGCATATTTCCTTCAGACGGCCCGAGGACCCCTTAATCTAGGACTCCCTCACTAGGTACAGGCAAAGGCATATATAAACCATGAGGATTAAGTCGTGACTTAGCTTTTTGACATGTAGTGCAGCGAGCAACAAAATGCTCAACATCCCGTCTCATATTTGGCCAAAAGAAATGTGTAGCAAGTACGTCCTCCATCTTCTTCACGCCAAAGTGTCCCATTAATCCTCCTCCATGCGCCTCCTGCAATAACGAAAGACGAACGGAGCTAGCTGGAATGCATAGCTTGTAAGCAGGTAACACAAATCCATCATTAATGATGAACTTGTTCCATGTTCTCCCTTCTTTACAATTCTGCAGTACATCTTTAAATTCAGCATCATGCGCATATTGATCTTTGATGGTCTCCAAACCAAATATTTTAAAGTCAAGTTGTGAAAGCATAGTATAGCGACGAGACAGTGCATCAGCAATAACATTTTCTTTACCCTTCTTGTGTTTTATGACATAAGAAAAAGTCTCGGTGAATTCAACCCATTTAGCATGTCTACGGTTCAGTTTTGCTTGACTTTTAATATGTTTCAAAGATTCATGATCGGAATGTATAACAAATTCTTTGGGCCATAAATAATGTTGCCATGTTTCTAAAGTCTGAACAAGAGCATGTAATTCCTTATCATAAGTAGAACAGTTCAGACTAGGCCCACTCAATTTTTCAGAAAAGTATGCAACGGGTTTACCAACTTGTAATAACACACCTCCCAATCCAATTCCGCTAGCATCACATTCAAGCTCAAAAGTCTGATTAAAAATCAGGAAGTTGGAGTGAAGGAGCATGTGTCAACTTATCTTTCAATATCGTGAAGGCTTCTTCCCGTGCGGTACCCCAAACAAAAGGCACATCCTTCTTTGTAAGCTCATTGAGAGGTGCAGCAATGGTGCTGAAATCTCTCACAAAACGCCTGTAGAAACCAGCGAGTCCAAGAAAACTCCTCACTTGTCTGACCGTTTTGGGCTGCGGCCAACGCTCAATAGCTTTAATCTTGGCTTTATCAACCTCAATTCCCTGTGGAGTAACAACATAGCCAAGAAAAGATACTCGGTCGATGCAAAACATGCACTTCCCAAGGTTACCAAACAAACATGCATCACGTAGAGCAATAAAAATGGCACGTAAATGTTCCAAATGTTCTTCCAAAGATCTGCTATAAATCAGTATATCATCAAAATAGACGACCACAAATCGTCCAATGAAAGCACGTAAAACTTCGTTCATTAATCTCGTGAAAGTCCTAGGTGCATTAGTTAACCCAAAAGTCATGACTAACCACTCATATAATCCAAACTTAGTTTTAAATGATGTTTTCTATTCATCTCCCAATTTCATACGAATTTGATGGTATCCACTACGCAAATCAACTTTGGAGAATATTGTAGAGCCACTCAATTTATCAAGCATATCATCTATCCTAGACATAGGATGACGATACCGAATAGTAATGTTATTAATGCCTCTACAATCAACACACATACGCGATGTACCATCCTTTTTTGGCACTAGTATATTAGGAACAGCACAAGGACTAAGAGATTCATGTATATAACCTTTGTCGAGCAGCTCCTATACTTGACGCATAATCTCCTTCGTCTCCTCTGGATTGGTACGGTATGGCACACGGTTGGGTAGCGAAGCACCGGGAATTAAGTCAATCTGATGCTCAATCCCTCGAATAGGCGGTAATCTCGGTGGCACGCCTTGTGGAAAGACGTCAGCGAACTCCTGCAAATTGTTAGTGACAGCAGGAGGCAAAGAGGGAGGCATGTCCTCGAATGAAAATAATGCCTCTTTGCACATGAAAGCATAGCAAAAAGATTTGCTGAAATCTAGATCATCAATATCAGATTTGGTGGCAAGTAAACATCCACTTTTCAATTTAATTTCAGAAGCAACACTAGATGATGGTTTATTATTAGGCTTCATTTGTTGCTCAAGTTCTTTTGCCACAATCTGATTTTCACTCTTATTTTGGTCTTGTTTTGCTTTACTAGCTCTATTAATATCATCTTTCAAAATGGAATCAGGAGACATAGGAAGCAAAGTAATATGTTTATCCTTATGAACAAGAGTATACTGATTGTTTCTACCATGTTGTACAGATTTTTTATCGAATTGCCATGGTCTACCAAGTAATAAGGAACATGCTTGCATGGCTACCACATCACAATCAACATAATCAGCATATGTAGCGATACTAAAATGCACATGAACAGTACGTGTTACCTTAACCTTGCCGCTGTTGTTGAACCATTGGAGTAAGGATGCGGATGGGGTCTTGTGGTGAGAGACAGCTTCTCCACCATCTCCATGCTAGCCAAGTTGTTGCAACTCCCTCCATCAATGATGACACGGACAGAACGTTCCTTCACAACTCCCTTTGTATGGAACAAATTATGCCTCTGATTTTGCTCAGCTTGTGTTACCTACACACTCAAAACACGTTGAGCAACTAAACTCTCATACCTGTCAGCATGTTCAGCAGCCATGTATTGCGTCTCATGTTCAGAACCATCTTCACTGTGTTCTTCACTTGCAATAAGATTAAAAGTCTCCTCATCATAGTCACTAGCGGACTCATACCCACCATCCTCAGTAACAATCTTCACATGCGGAGATGGACATTTGCTCGCATAGTGACCTCCACCCTTGCAACGACAGCATACAACCTCATGTGTTTGCCCTGTTGATGCCATGGATGAAGAAGAGCTCTGTGCGGGACCAGAAGGTGTGCTCCTGGCAGATGGTGGTGGTGGTGGTGCCTATTTTCTTGTATCTCGGTTGGAATTGGCGGCTGAAGTCAACGGTGCTGCAGTAGGATGTGTGGAAGTACAGGATGTACGTGGTGTCCATGATGAAGATCGACCTGCAGAAAAATTAGTTCGCGCCAATGCCTGTCGATCCTGCACTTCACATTCAGCTTTGCAAGCAAGATGGAATAAATGAGTGATATTATTATACTCCTTATACTCTAGAATGGTCCGAATATCTCTATTTAATCCACCCATAAAACGTGCAAGCATAGCTTCATTATCCTCAACAATACCACATCTAATCATGCCAGTTTGTAATTCCTGATAATATTCTTCTACTGAATTTTTTCCTTGTCTTAAGCGCTGCAATTTTTGAAGTAATTCACGTGGATAATATGGTGGAACCCTACGAGTATACGCATAGCAGTTTTCAAAGCAGCCCAAGTAGCTAGAATAGGATATAATCTACAATGTTCAGACCACCAATCACATGCAAAACTAGTAAAAGCACAAACAGCAGCAGCAACACGTCTATCCTCGGGATATTGTAAGCATGTAAAGCATTGTTCAGTTTCTAACTCCCAATTAAGATAAATATCAGGAATATGTCTACCCTCAAATGGCGAGATATTCAACTTTAGTTTAGGGATGTGGTCTTGATCTCGTACCTGAGGGGGTGGTGCAGCCCTATTGTTGCGATTATATGCATGAGGATGACCTGACTAACGCATGTAGTTCTAATTTTGATCAACCTCATCCTCGTAATTGTCCTCCTCTTCGGCAGTAGCAGTAGGAGCTACAAAAGCATCAAGAGCAGTAGCAGCAGCACCAGAAGTTTGTCCTGGCTCAAGAGGAACACGCTGCGGTCGTCCTACTGGATCGCGGCGTGGAGGTGGTTGTTGATGTTGTTGCAACGGTGCAGCAGAGGCGGCTGGTGGTTGCGGTAGACGCGCGAGTACTTCATCGAACTTGGCGTCCAACTTGGTGTCAATTATCTTCTCAATGTCATCAATCTGCTCCAGTGCCTTTCCAAAGCTGGCCATCATGTCTTCCACCTGTTGACCCAACATTTGCTGAAATTTATCATGAAGCTCCTTCTTCGTCATGTTCTCCCAGTCAATCTCGTCGGCTTGTGGTCCTGCCATGGTTAGCAGCAATAGAAACACAAGAATATGATCCTACAGACTACTAGAAAGTGGTGGTGGTTGGGTGTCACAAATTTGTCAAGCAAATCTCAGGTTCTTACCAGTTCTTACCCAGCAGCAGGTGGTGATCGGCAACCGTTGTAGTCAAAACTCTCAAAGCTTGGACAGAGCGATTACCAGGTGGTATCAAACGCACAATGTAGATTATGTGGAGCTGGGAAGGCTTATGACATGGTAGCAAAAATGTCAGAAATAATCAATTCAGAAATGCAAAGTTGAAGAAACGCTCAACGACGGTATTGTGTTGGTCCTAGGCTAGACCATGCTAGAGACGCGAGCCTAGAACACTAACAAAATCACGGCGCTGCACGTAAACAAGGGAGGAGCACACTGTGAATCTCTCTTTTTTCACTTTTTTTTGCACTTTTTTCCTTTATTTTTTTGCTCGGCAACAATTTTTTTTCGAAAAAGTCTACAAATGGGCTAAAAACTGCCTAGCCAGAATTTTCCAGACTTAGTTTTTTTTTAACTGGAACTATTTTTTCTTCTGCGGGTGGCACGGAAGTTGGGGCGTCCGACTAGGTCACGACTCATAGTATGGCGTGATCTGGAACTCGAAAGCAAAGAAACAAATACTGGACTCGGACTAGAACTGGTGGCGGAGATGAATCTGGTGGAACTCGGACTGGTGGCGGATATATGCCGGGGTGGTGGGACACGGACTGGTGGCGAGTCTGCATTGGAGGTGGACTCAGATTGGCGTGATGGTGGCGGATATGTGGTGGTTTTACGGAACGGCGGCGGATATGTGGTGGTGTATAGGAACTCGGATTGGTGGCGGATATGTGGTGGTGGTATATGGCAACAACGATGAAGATGGTGCGGCGGCGGCGTGAGAAACTGTGACAAAACTCGAAACTCTAAAGGACTAGACACTAAGACCAGCAACTCGACACGATGATGCAACCGCAAATTCAACAAAGCAAAACCCTAAAAAGATTATGCAGAGGCTCAGATTGGTTCGGATATGATGAACTAACCCTAATTTTTTTGGCTTTTTCGTGGATTGTAGGTATGAAGAATAGACTCGATCAAAACTATGAAAAACTGGAAAATCTCACCAAGCAACCTGGAAATCTGATACCACTAGATAGAGGCAAAGGTGTCTCATCTTTCGATGAGAAGGTGAATATCGTTTCAGAGGAGTAGACTTTGACGATCCGATTACGAACGTGCGAGGACGTCGCGCCTTAGCAATCGCTAAACCAACTCCGAGAGGTTATTGACCACGCCGGAGCACGATCAACCTGACCACGAGGGTCTATTTCCTGCAAGCAAATGAAGAACAAGCAAGAAACTAAGATTGCAATCTGGATATTGCGAATATAAGATGAAAGCTTTATTGATCAAGGTGGGGTTCTGTGACATCTTGGTCTGGTCGTTGAACACAAACGAAGTACGCGAAGTTGCAGCTATGGTGAACTTTTAATCTAAACAAAACCCAAAGTCTAAATGACGCCCTAAGGGTTGTATATATCGAGGAGTAGGGGGGAATCTCGTTACCCCTTGTAGGAGGGGTCCGAAACCAACCCTAACTTTGTTTCCCCGCACATATGGACTCTAAAAACAGCCTATACTTAAGTTTTTTGAAATTACATGGGCCTGGCCCAATAATAAGGTGACGCGGCACCTATAATAGCCTCTAGATGAAATTTGTGAAGTGGCATCTTGTATATTTCATCCAATCCTTCATGCACTCATTATGGTGGTTTTAAAGTCCTGAAATCATCACTTGAAACTCCGTTCTTATTCCCCTTGCGCATGCCATCATCTCCATGCTTATTCTTGCTCCAATGTTCATCCTTCTTCTCCAAGCTAGGCCCTTCATTTGTAAGCAAAACAAATGTATCCAATTTAGGCAGCATCATATTCTCATGAACATTAGAATCATTACCAAGAAACGAAAGTACTTGGTAATTTAATTGGCGTGCGCAAGCTCTAGTAATTGGTCCAGTATATATAGCAGCAGGGGATGTGGGTGTAACAATGGTATTGATGTCCTCATCACTCATCCTAACTTGTGGGGGAGTCATAGTCTCCATCATCCTTTCCTCACTTGGGACAATGCTCTAATAATGAATATGATGATCATCACACTTCTATTTACTTACAACTCAAAAATTACAACTCGATACTAGAACAAAATATGACTTTATATGAATGCCTCTGGCGGTGTACCAGGATGTGCAATGATCTAGCGTAACATGTATGAAAAATGATGAACGGTGATTGATCCACAAATACTATGTCAGGTATATGATCATGCAAAGCAATATGACAATGATGATGTGTGTCATAAAAACGGAACGGTGGAAGGTGCATGGCAATATATCTCGGAATGGCTATGGAAATGCCATATTAGGTAGGTATGGTGGCTGTTTTGAGGAAGATATTAGGAGGCTTATGTTTGATAGAGCGTATCATATCACGGGGTTTGGATGCACCGGCGTAGTTTGCACCACATCTCAATGTGAGAAAGGGCAATGCACGGTACCTAAGAGGCTAGCAAATTGCGGAAAGGTGAGAGTGCGTATAATCCATGGACTCACATTAGTCATAAAGAGCTCACATACTTATTGCAAAAGTTTATTAGCCCTCGAAGCAAAGTACTACTACGCATGCCCCTAGGGGGATAGATTGGTAGGAAAATACCATCGCTCGTCCCCGACCGCCACTCATAAGGAAGACAATCAATAATAAATCATGCTCCAATTTCACAGCATAATGAAAGACCATACGTGCATGTTTCAGGAATCACAAACCTTAACACCAATATTCTTCCTAAACCACAATTACTCACTAGCACAACCCACATATTACCACCTTTATATCGCAAAACTATTGCAAGGAATCAAACTTATCATATTCAGTGATCTACATGAAAGTTTTATTATATCCCTCTTGAATATTTATCACATTAGGACCAAATTCATAACCCGTACTAATTTCCATTATTATTATCAACTCTCAAAAGGATATAATTGAAGCATGAGAGTACAACTATTTCTTTAAAATGTAACCATCGCCGTGCCCCAAAAAATATAAGTGAAGCACTAGAGCAACTGCCTAGCTCAAAAGATATATGTGAAGCACATAGAGCATTCTAACAAATCACGAATTATGCGTGTCCCTCTCAAAAAGGTGTGATCAGCAAAGATGATTGTGACAAACTAACAAGCAAACAAAGCAAAGACTCATATAATACACGACGCTCCAAGCAAAACTCATATCATGTGATGAATAAAAATATAGCTCCAAGTAAAATTACTGAATGTTGGTAGAAGAAAGAGGGGATGCCTTCTGGGGCATCCCCAAGCTTAGATGCTTGGGAGTCCTTGAATATTACCTTGGGATCCCTCGGGCATCCCCAAGCTTAGGCTCTTGCCACTTCTTATTCCTTCATCCATTGTGATCTCACTCAAAACTTGAAAACTTCAGCACACAAAACTCAACAAAACCTTCGTGAGATCCATTAGTATAACAAAGCAAATCACTACTTTAGGTATTATTGTAAACCCATTCATATTTTATTATTGCATTATACCTACTGTATTCTAACTACACCATGGCTTATACCCTGATGCTTGCAATCTGCGTAGGTATTTCCCCGAAGAGGAGTGGATGATGCAGCACAACAAATGATGAGGACATCAATACCATTGTTACACCCACAACCCCTACTGCTATACATACTGGACCAATTACTAGAGCTCGCGCATGCCAATTAAATTACCAGGTACTTTCGTTTCTTGGTAATGATTCTAATGTTCATGAGAATATGATGCTACCTAAATTGGATACATTTGTCTTGCTTACAAATGAAGGGCCTAGCTTGGACAAGAAGGATGAACATTGGAGCAAGATCAAGCACGGAGATGATGGCATGCGCAAGGGGAACAAGAACGGAGTTACAAGTGATGATTTCAGGACTTTGAAGCCACCATAATGAGTGCATGAAGGCTTTGATGAAATATACAAGATGCCACTTCATAAATTTCGTCCGGAGGCTATTATAGGTGCTGCGTCACCTTATTATTGGGCTAGGCCCATGTAATTTTGAAATACTTCAGTATAGGTTGTTTTTAGAGTCCGTATGTGTGGGGAAATAGAGTTAGGGTTGGTTTCGGACCCCTCCTCCAAGGGGTCATGAACCCCCCCCCCCTCTTCCTCCATATATACAGCCCTTAGGGCGTCATTTAGACTCTGGGTTTTGTTTAGATTAAAGTTCGCCATAGCTACAACTTCGCATACTTCGTTTGTGTTCAACGACTAGACCAAGATGTCACAAAACCCCACCTTGATCAATAAAGCTTTCCTCTTATATTCGCAATATCCAGATTGCAGTCTCAGTTTCCTGCTTGTTCTTTGTTTGCTTGCAGGAAATAGACCCTCGTGGTCAGGTTGATCGTGCTCCGGCGTGGTCAGTAACCTCTCGGAGTTGGTTTAGCGATTGCTAAGGCACGACGTCCTCGCACGTTCGTAGTCGGATCGTCAAAGTCTACTCCACCAAAAACGATAGCCACCATCTCATCAAAAAATGGGACACCTTTGCCTTTATCAAGTGGTATCAGATTTCTAGGTTGCTCGGTGAGATTTTACCAGTTTTTCGTAGTCTAGATTGCATCTGTTCTTCATACCTACAGTCCACGAAAAAGCCAAAAAAAAATTAGGGTTAGTTCATCATATCCGAACCAATCTGAGCCTTTGCATAATCTTTTCAGTATTTTGCTTTGTTGAATTTGCGGTTGCATCGTCGTGTCAAGTTGCTGGTATTCGGGCCTAGTTCATTAGAGTTTCGAGTTCTGTTCACAAGTTATCACGTTGCCACCGCACCATCTTCATCGCCGCTGCCATGTACCCTGAGGAGAAACGTGTTGCTGCTGTTGTTTGTGAATTTACTAGTTTTGCTTCTGTTTGGTGGTCTGAACATTGTAGATTATATCAGGATAATATCCCTCCTACTTGGGCTGCTTTGAAAAATGATATGCGTACTTGCTGGGTTCCACCATATTATCAACGTGAATTACTTCAAAAATTGCAGCGTTTAAGACAAGGAAAAAATTCTGTAGAAGAATATTATCAGGAATTACAAACTGGCATGATTAGATGTGGTATTGCTGAGGATAATGAAGCTATGCTTGCACGTTTTATGGGTGGATTAAATAGAGAGATTGAGACCATTCTAGAGTATAAGGAGTATAATAATATCACTCGTTTATTCCATCTTGCTTGCAAAGCTGGACGTGAAGTGCAGGATCGACATGCATTGGCGCGAACTAATTTTTCTGTAGGTCGATCTTCATCATGGACACCACGTACATCCTCTACTTCCACACGTCGTACTGCAGCACCGCCGACTTCAGCCGCCAATTCCAACTGAGATACAAGAAAACAGGCACCACCACCACCATCTGCCAAGAGCACACCTTCTGGTCCCTCATAGAGCTCTTCTTCATCCATGGCATCAACAGGGCAAACACATGAGGTTATATGCCGCCGTTGCAAGGGTGGAGGTCACTATGCGAGCAAATGTCCATCTCCGCGTGTGATGATTGTTACTGAGGTTGGTGGGTATGAGTCTGCTAGTGACTATGATGAGGAGACTTTGGCTCTTATTGCAAGTGAAGAACACGATGGAGACGATTCTGAGCATGAGACGCAATACATGGCTGCTGAAGATGCTGACAGGTATGAGAGTTTAGTTGCTCAATGTGTTTTGAGTGTGCATGTAACACAAGCTAAGAAAAATTAGAGGCATAACTTGTTCCATACAAAGGGAGTTGTGAAGGAACGTTCTGTCCACGTCATCATTGATGGAGGGAGTTGCAACAACTTGGTTAGCATGGAGATGGCGGAGAAGCTGTCTCTCACCACAAGACCCCATCCGCATCCTTACTACATCCAATGGTTCAACAACATCTGCAAGGTTAAGGTAACACGTACTGTTCGTGTGCATTTTAGTATCGGTACATATGCTGATTATGTTGATTGTGATGTGGTACCCATGCAAGCATGTTCCTTATTACTTGGTAGACCCTGGCAATTCGATAAAAAAAATTGTACAGCATGGTAGAAACAATCAGTATCCTGTTCATAAGGATAAACATATTACTTTGCTTCCTATGACTCCTCAACACATTTTGAAATATGATATTAATAGAGCTAGTAAAGCAAAACAGAAGCATAATAAGAGTGAAAATCATATTGTGGCAAAAGAATTTGAGCGATAAATGAAGCCAAATAACAAAACATCATCTAGTGTTGCATCTGAAATTAAACTGAAAAGTGGATGTTTACTTGCCACCAAATCTGATATTGATGATCTAGATTTCAGCAAATCTGTTTGCTATGCTTTTGTGTGCAAAGAGGCATTATTTTCATTCGAGGACGTGCATTCCTCTTTGCCTCCTGCTGTCACTAACATTTTGCAGGAGTTCGCTGACGTCTTTCCACAAGACGTGCCACTGGGATTACCACCTATTCGAGGGATTGAGCATCAAATTGACTTAATTCCCAGTGCTTCGCTGCCAAACCATGCGCCATACCATACCAATCTAGAGGAGACGAAGGAGATTATGCGTCAAGTACAGGAGCTGCTCGACAAAGGTTATATACGCAAATCTCTTAGTCCTTGTGTTGTTCCTATTATTCTAGTGCCAAAAAAGGATGGTACGTCACGTATGTGTGTTGACTGTAGAGGCATTAATAATATCACTATTCGTTATTGTCATCCTATTCCTAGGCTAGATGATATGCTTGATGAATTGAGTGGCCCTACAATATTCTCCAAAGTTGATTTGCGTAGTGGATACCATCAAATTCGTATGACATTGGGAGATGAATGGAAAACAGCATTTAAAACTAAGTTTGGATTATATGAGTGGTTAGTCATGCCTTTTGGGTTAACTAATGTACGTAGTACTTTCATGAGATTAATGAACAAAGTCTTACGTGCTTTCATTGGACGATCTGTGGTAGTTTACTTTGATGATATACTGATTTATAGCAGATCTTTGGAGGAACATTTGGAACATTTATGTGTTGTTTTTATTGATCTACGTGATGCATGTTTGTTTGTTAACCTTAAGAAGTGCACCTTTTGCACCGATCGAGTATCTTTTCTTTGCTATGTTGTTACTCCACAGGGAATTGAAGTTGATAAAGCCAAGATTGAAGCTATTGATAGTTGGCCGCAGCCCAAAACGGTCACACAAGTGAGGAGTTTTCTTGGCCTCGCTGGTTTCTATAAGCGTTTTGTGAGAAATTTCAGCACCATTGCTGCATCTCTCAATGAGCTTACGAAGAAGGATGTGCCTTTTGTTTGGGTACCGCACATGAAGAAGCCTTCACGGTATTGAAAGATAAGTTGACACAGGCTCCTTTACTCCAACTTCCTGATTTTAATAAGACTTTTGAGCTTGAATGCGATGCTAGTGGAATTGGATTAGGAGGTGTGTTACTACAAGATGGTAAACCCGTTGCATACTTTTCTGAAAAATTGAGTGGGCCTAGTCTGAACTATTCTACTTATGATAAAGAATTATATGCTCTTGTTCGGACTTTAGAAACATGGCAACATTATTTATGGCCCAAAGAATTTGTTATACATTCTGATCATGAATCTTTGAAACATATTAAAAGTCAAGCAAAACTGAACCGTACACATGCTAAATGGGTTAATTCATTGAGACTTTCGCTTATATCATAAAACACAAGAAGGGTAAAGAAAATGTTATTGCTGATGCATTGTCTCGTCGTTATACTATGCTTTCACAACTTGACTTCAAAATATTTGGTTTGGAGACCATCAAAGATCAATATGTGCATGATGTTGAATTTAAAGATGTATTGCAGAATTGTAAAGAAGGGAGAACATGGAACAAGTTCGTCATTAATGATGGATTTGTGTTTCGTGCTAACAAGCTATACATTCCAGCTAGCTCCGTTCGCCTTTTGTTGTTGCGGGAGGCGCATGGAGGAGGAATAATGGGACACTTTGGTGTGAAGAAGACGGAGGAAATACTAGCTACACATTTCTTTTGGCCAAAGATGAGACGGGATGTTGAGCGTTTTGTTGCTCGCTGCACTACATGTCAAAAAGCTAAGTCACGACTCAATCCTCATGGTTTATATATGCCTTTGTTTGTACTTAGTGTTCCATGGGAAGTGAAGTGCCAAACGATGAATAAGAACACTTGAAACCAGGCACTGAACCCTAAATGCTTCGCCTGGCTAACCAGATAGATTACTTCTATCTACTAGCTTGCCCTAAGAAAAACAACATCTATGGACTTCGTTTTAGGTTTACCTCGAACAAAGAAGGGGAGGGATAGCATATTTGTTGTCGTGGATAGATTTTCGAAAATGGCACACTTTATACCATGTCATAAAAGCGATGATGCTGCTAATGTTACTGATTTGTTCTTTCATGAAATTATTCGCTTGCATGGTGTGCCAAATACTATTGTTTCAGATCATGATACTAAGTGTCTTAGCCATTTTTGGAGATGTTTAAGGGCTAAGTTGGGGACTAAATGGCTTTTTAGTACTATTTGACACCCCCAAACTGATGGATAAACTGAAGTAGTCAACAGAACATTGTCTACTATGCTTAGGGTTGTTTTGAATAATAACAAGAAAATATGGGAAGAATGCTTGCCTCATATTGAATTTGCTTATAATCGTTCGCTGCATTCTACTACTAAGATGTGCCCTTTTGAAATTGTGTATGGTTTCCTACCGCGTGCACCTATTGATTTGTTGCCTCTTCCATCTTCGGAGAAGGTTAGTTTTGATGCTAAACAACATGTTGAATTGATCTTAAGAATGCATGAGTTAACTAAGGAAAACATTGAGTGTATGAATGCTAAATATAAACTAGCTGGAGATAAAGGTAGAAAACATGTTGTGTTTGCACCTGGAGATCTTGTTTGGTTACATTTGCGTAAGGATAGGTTTCCTGATTTGCGCAAATCAAAGCTAATGCCACGTGTTGATGGTCCTTTTAAGGTGTTCGAGAAAATAAATGATAATGCATATAAACTTGAGCTGCGTGCAAATTTTGGGGTTAGTCCCACTTTTAACATTGTAGATTTGAAGCCTTATTTGGGTCAGGAAGATGAGCTTCCGTTGAGGACGACTTCATTTCAAGAAGGGGAGGATGATGAGGACATCAATACCATTGTTACACCTGCTGCTCTACATACTGGACCAATTACTAGAGCTCGCACACGCCAATTAAATTACCAGGTATTTTCGTTTCTTGGTAATGATTCTAATGTTCATGAGAATATGATGCTGCCTAAATTGGATACATTTGTCTTACTTACAAATGAAGGACCTAGATTGGACAAGAAGGATGAACATTGGGGTAAGATCAAGCATGGAGATGATGGCATGCGCAAGGGGAACAAGAACGGAGTTACAAGTGATGATTTCAGGACTTTGAAGCCACCATAATGAGTGCATGAAGGCTTGGATGAAATATACAAGATGCCACTTCATAATTTTCGTCCAGAAGCTATTATAGGTGTTGTGTCACCTTATTATTGGGCCAGGCCCATGTAATTTTGAAATACTTCGGTATAGGCTATTTTTAGAGTTCGTATGTGTGGGGAATTAGAGTTAGAGTTGGTTTTGGACCCCTCCTCCAAGGGGTCACAAAATCCCCCCCCCCCCTTCCTCCATATATACAGCCCTTAGGGCGTCGTTTAGACTTCGGGTTTTGTTTAGATTAAAGTTCACCATAGCTGCAACTTCGCGTACTTCGTTTGTGTTCAACGACCAGACCAAGACGTCACAAAACCCCACCTTGATCAATAAAGCTTTCCTCTTATATTCGCAATATCCAGATTGCAGTCTCAGTTTCTTGCTTGTTCTTTGTTTACTTGCAAGAAATAGACCCTCGTGGTCAGGTTGTTCGTGCTCCGGCGTGGTCAATAACCTCTCGGAGTTGGTTTAGCGATTGCTAAGGTGCGACGTCCTTGCACGTTCGTAGTCGGATTGTCAAAGTCTACTCCACCAAAAACGATAGCCACCATCTTATCAAAAGACGAGACACCTTTGCCTCTATCAGCAAAGGTAAGTATTTCCCTCGGTTATGAAACCATGATTATCAATCCAGTACGAGAACCAAGCAACACTACGTAAACAGCACCTGCACATAAACAACAAAAACTTGCAACCCAACGCGTAAGAGGGGTTGTCAATCCCTCAACGGTATTGAGATAGATTAAATTGTATAGGTTTTGATAAATAGATCTAACAAAAATACAAAATAAAATAAATAAATAAAAATTGCAGCAAGGTATTTTGGATTTAATATATGATAGGAAATAGACCCAGGGGCCATAGTTTTCACTAGGGGCTTCTCTCAGGAAAATAGCATACGGTGGGTAAACAAATTACTGTTGGGGAATTGATAGAAAAGCAAATAATTATGACGATAGCCAAGGCAATGATCATGCATATAGGCATCACGTACAAGATTAGTAGACCGACACCTGCTTGCATCTACTACTATTACTCCACACATCGACCGCTATCCATCATGCATCTAGTGTATTAAGTTCATGGAAAAACGGAGTAATGCAATAAGAACTATGACATGACGTAGATAAGATAAACTCACGTATGGATAAACCCCATCTTGTTACCCTTAATAGCAACGATACATGCATGTCATGTCTCTTTCTTTCACTGAGATTGAGCACCACAAGATCGAACCCATCACAAAGCAACTCTTCCCATGGCAAGATAAATCAATCTAGTTGGCCCAACCAAACCAATAAATCGGAGAAGAAATATGAGGCTATAATAATCATGCATAAAAGAGTTCAGCAAAGACTCAAATAATATTCATGGATAGAACTCATCATAAACTCACAATTCATCGGATCCCAACAAACACACCGCAAAAAAGAGTTACATCAAATAGATCTCCAAGAACATCGAGGAGAACATTGTATCGAAGATCAAAAAGAGAGAAGAAGCCATCTAGCTACTTACTACGGACCCGTAGGTCTGTGGTAAACTACTCACGCATCATTGGAGGGGCAACAAGGATGATGAAGAACCCCTCCGTGATCGTTGTCCCCTCCGGCAGAGCGCCGGAAAAGGCCTCTAGATTGGATCTCGTGGTTCTGGAACTTGCGGCGGCAGAAAAAGTATTTCGTCTACTCCTCTATGGTTTTTGGGATTTTAGAGTATTTATAGAGGCGGAGGTAGGTCAAGGGGGTGCTCGTGGGCCCCACTACCCACCAGGGTGCGCCGGAGGCTCATGGCGAGCCCTTGTGCCTAGTGGGCCCCACGAGCGTCCCCTCGTGCCCTCCAGAAGCTTCCTGGGTGTCTTCCTGCCAGAAAAAAATCTCATGGCATTTGGACTTCGTTTGGTATTGATATTCTGCAAAGTAAAAAAACAAGCAAAAAAACAGCAACTGGCACTGGGCACTATGTTAATAGGTTAGTCCCAAAAATGATATAAAGTTGCTAGTAAATGTATATAAAACATCCAAGATTGATAATATAACAGCATGGAACAATAAAAAATTATAGATATGTTGGAGACGTATCAGCATCCCCAACCTTAATTCCTACTCGTCCTCGAGTAGGTAAATGATAAAAACAGAATTTTTGATGTGGAATGTTGCCCAACATGTTCATCACATATTCTTTTCTTTTGTAGTATGGACATTTGGATTTTAGATGATTCAAAGCAATAGTCTATAATTGACATGAGGACATCAATACTCAAGCATATCAACAAGCACCCATGTCTTTCAAAATATCAACACTAAAGAAAGCTATCCCTAGCCCATTATGCTCAATCATTGATCCATTCATGAAACACACTCAAATATTAGCTATATCCAATGCACAAGTATGATAATAGTGTTCCCTAGTTGGTGCTTTATAAGAGAAGATGGAGACTCAATAAAAATAAAAATTGCATAAAAGTAAATAGATAGGCCCTTCGTAGAGGGAAGCAGAGATTTGTAGAGGTGCCAGAGCTCATAGCTTAAATTGAGAGATAAAATTATTTGAGAGGCATGCTTTTCCTGTCAATGAAAACGACCGAGAATTCCCAATATCTTCCATGCTAGGTAAATCATAGGTGGTTCCCAAACATAAAATAAAGTTTATTTCCTTTTCCACCATTCTTTCACAATCCATGGCTAGCCATATCCACGGGTGCCTTCCATACCAACACTTTCCAAGGAATTTATTATTGATAACATATAAATAATATATTTTTTCATTTCGGGACAGGGCATCCCTATTACCTGCCACACTCTTGTGCAATGACAAGTGAATAAACACTCATCTTGAGAACAACCTACTTAGCATGGAAAATATTGGCCACCCCATGCCGCTTCATTAGCTGTACGGGCACACAAAAATGAAATCCATTTTGAAAGTTAGAGTTGGCACATACAAATTTACTTTGAACGGCATGTAAATACCGCATATAGGTAGGTATGGTGGACTCATTTGGCACTACTTGGGTTTAAGGAGTTGGATGCACAAGCAGTATTCCCGCTTAGTACAAATGGAGGCTAGCAAATAGATTGAGAAGCGACCAACCAAGAAACGAAAACGATCATAAACAAGCATTAAACATAACTAACACTGAATAATGCACCACAAGTAGGATGTAACTTCATTGCATAATTATTGACTTTCATGCTTGCATAGGGAATCACAAACCTTAACACCAATATTCTTACTAAAACATAATTACTCACCAACATGACTCACATATTACTACCTCCATATCTCAAAACTATTACAAGGGATCAAGTTTATAATATCCAATGATCTTCATGAAAGTTTTTATTATATCCCTCTTGAATATCTATCACTTTGGGACTAAATTCATATATTACCATTGCTACTAACAAGCTCTCAAATAAATTTAGTGAAGCGCGAGAGCATAAATTTCTTCAAAATAATTTCCTTTTTCAACTCACAAAATAATCTAAGTGAAGCATGAGAGCATATTTCTTCAAATTTTGCTAACTCTCAAAATAATCTAAGTGAAGCATGAGAGCATATTTCTTCAAAATTTAAACCACCACCGTGCTCAAAAAGATATAAGTGAAGTACTAGAGCAATTCCCTAGCTCAATTTTTTTAAGTGAAGCACATAGAGCAATTTTAACAAATCATAGCATCATTATGGCTCTCTCAAATAGGTGTGTCTAGCAAGGATGATTGTGACAAACTAAAAAGTAAAACAAGCAAAGACTCATATAATACAAGACGCTCCAAGCAAAACTCATGATATGTGACGAATAAAAATATAGCTCCAAGTAAAATTACCGATGGTCGTTAGAAGAAAGAGAGGATGCCTTCCGGGGCATCCCCAAGCTTAGTTGCTTAGTACTCCTTGAATATTACCTTGGGGTTCCATGGGCATCCCCAAGCTTGGGCTCTTTTCACTCCTTATTCCTTCATCCATCGCGATCTCACCCAAAACTTGAAAACTTCAATCACACAAAACTTAACAAGACCTTCGTGAGATCCGTTGGTATAAGAAAATAATTCGCTACTTTAAGTACTGTTGCAACCCATTCATATTTTGTCATTGCATTATACCTGCTATATTCTAACTTTACCATGGCTTATACCCCCCGATACAATCCATAGATTCATTAAAATAAGCACACAATGCAACGAAAACAGAATCTGTCAAAAACAGAACAGTCTATAGAAAACCGAATTAAGCTCATACTTCTGTAACTCCACAAATTCTGAAAAATTAGGACGATGTGGGAAATTTGTATATCCATCATGTGTAAACAATTCAGAATTTTTTCATGCTCCGGCAAATTTAACAATTCTGCTACTGGACGTGAAACCTTCTGTTTTCCAACAGGATCAAGTCAACTATCATCCAACATAATCCTAAAGGCTTTACTTGGCAAAAACACTAATTAAAACATAAAAGCACTATCATAACAGAAGCATAATTGTGAAAACGCACAAGAACAGAAATAAAAAGTGAAAATTTTATTTTATTCATTGGGTTGTCTCCCAACAAGCGCTATTGTTTTATGCCCCTAGCTAGACATAATGCATAGATTCAAGTATTGTCTTCTTTCTTCTTATTTTACATAGATGTGTTTTCTTTGGGAGGTTTTCCAAAAATAACATAAAGCACATCATCTAAAGAAATTTCAGCATTATCAAGTTGTCCACCTGCATATCCCCTTTGATTACCGGCTACAACCCAAGAATATTGTTGATTAACATCATTGAAAACTTGTTGGATCATATCCAAAATGGGAACTTCCTTTTTAAGGTTTTCATCAAAGATGCAGTCATTGCCAAGCAAATGTCTTAATAAATAATCACTATTATAGAGGATCTCATATATTACTGGTTTTTCATGGTTCATACCATAAAAATCAAAGATCTCCCTAGCTTCCCGCACTATGTAATCAAACTCATTCATAAGGACAAGGGTAGCTATCTTCTTAGCTCTAGGATTCTTTATAACAGGTAGCTCATAAAACAATCTTTGCAAGATAGGATGAGTACGAATAAATCTTTTCTCAAGTGTAAGAACAAGTGCTGAAATAGCTTCCGCATAAGTTTTAGTTCTTTTAAGTATAGGAGCATCATCACAAGTCAAAGTTCCAACGCAATTAAAGAATTCTTGGATGGCACCTTTTCCTATAACATTCCCTTGTCCCAAAACAAAAGTTTTAGCATCCAGATTGGTAGAACGTCCAATTTTAGGAGTTCTACCATCATCTGTTTCTGCCATACCAAAATCACTCATGATGATAGGTCCAACGCAAGCAAAGAAGCAAACAAGAAAAAGGCAAACGAAAACTATTTTTGTATTTTTGCAAAAACCTTTTTGAAGTGGGGGAGATGAAAATGAGAGGCAAATGGCAAATAAAGTAATTGCAAGGAGATGAGAGTTTATGCATAGGTACTTGATAGATGTTGATGATGTCTCCCCGACAACGACGCCAGAAATTCTTCCTGATGCTTCCAATCTGCGTTGGTATTTCCCCAAAGAGGAGAGGATGATGCAGCACAGCAAAGATAAGTATTCCCCTCAGTTATGAAACCAAGGTTATCAATCTAGTAGGAGAACCAAGCAACACTACGTAAACAGCACCTGCATACAAACAACAAAAACTTGCAACCCAACGCGTAAGATGGGTTGTCAATCCCTCAACGGTATTGAGATGGATTAAATTGTATAGGTTTTGATAAATAGATCTAACAAAAATACAAAATAAAATAAATAAAGAAAAATTGCAGCAAGGGTTTTTGGATTTAATATATGATAGGAAATAGACCCGGGGGCCATAGTTTTCACTAGAGGCTTCTCTCAAGAAAATAGCATACGGTGGGTAAATAAATTACTGTTGGGCAATTGATAGAAAAGCAAATAATTATGACGATATCCAAGGCAATGATCATGTATATACGCATCACATCCAAGATTAGTAGACCGACTCCCGACTGCATCTACTACTATTACTCCACACATCGACCGCTATCCAGCATGCAGCTAATGTATTAAGTTCATGGAAAAACGAAGTAATGCAATAAGAACGATGACATGATGTAGACAAGATAAACTCACGTATGAATAAACCCCATCTTGTTACCCTCAATAGCAATGATACATGCATGTCATGTCTCTTTCTGTCACTGAGATTGAGCACCGCAAGATCAAACCCATCACAAAGCACCTCTTCCCATGGCAAGATAAATCAATCTAGTTGGCCAAACCAAACCAATAAATCGGAGAAAAAATACGAGGCTATAACAATCATGCATAAGAGAGTTCAGCAAAGACTCAAATAATATTCATGGATAGAACTGATCATAAACTCACAATTCATCATACCCAACAAACACATTGCAAAAAAGAGTTACATCAAATAGATCTCCAAGAACATCGAGGAGAACATTGTATTGAAGATCAAAAAGAGAGAAGAATCCATCTAGCTACTAACTACGGGCCCGTAGGTCTGTGATAAACTACTCACGCATCATCGGAGGGGCAGCAAGGATGACGAAGAACCCATCCGTGATTGTTGCCCCCTCCGACAGAGTGCCGAAAAAGCCCTCTAGATTGGATCTCGTGGTTCTGGAACTTGCGGCGGCGGAAAAAGTATTTCGTCGACTCCTCTAGGGTTTTTGGAATTTTAGAGTATTTATATAGGCGGAGGTAGGTCAAGGGGGTGCCCATGGGCCCCACTACCCACCAGGGCATGCCGGAGCCCCCTAGCGCGCCCTGGTGCCTAATGGGCCCCATGAGCGTCCCCTCGTGCCCTCCATAAGCTTCCTGGGTATCTTCCTGCCAAAAAAAATCTCCAAAAAATTTCGTGGCATTTGGACTTCATTTGGTATTGATATTCTGCAAAGTAAAAAAAAGCAACTGGCATTGGGCACTATGTCAATAGGTTAGTCCCAAAAAAATGATATAAAGTTGCCACTAAATGTATATTAAATATCCAAGATTGATAATATAACATCATGGAACAATCAAAAATTATAGATACGTTGGAGACGTATCATACCCCCCGATACAATCCATAGATTCATCAAAACAAGTAAACAACGCAACAAAAATAGAATCTGTCAAAAATAGAATAGTCTGTAATAATTCGAACAATTACCATACTTGTGTAACTCCAAAAATTCTGTAAAATTAGGAAAACATGGGAAATTTGTATATAAATCATGTGTAAAGAATTCAGAATTTTATCATGTTCTAGTGAATTTTAACAATTCTATTACTGAGCGAAAAAGTTTCTGTTTTTGCACAAAATCAAAGCAACTATCATCCAAATCATCCCAAAGGCTTTACCTGGCACAAACACTAATTGAAACACAAAAACAAAACCATAACAATAGCATAATTGTGTGCACACAAAAAAACAGAAAAAGAACTAGAAAAAATAAGATAACTATTCAGTTGCCTCCCAACTAGCGTTATTGTTTTACGCCCCTAACTAGGTGTAATGCATAGTCTCAAGTGTTGTCGTCTTTCATATTAATTCCATAGGTGACCCTCATAATAGATTCATATGGTGGCTTAATTCTCTTTTTAGGGAAGTGTTCCACACCCTTCTTTAACAGAAATTGAAATCTTACATTGCCTTCTTTCATATCAATAATAGCACCTATGATTCGTAGGAAAGGCCTACCAAGTATTATGGGACAAGACGGATTGCAATCAATATCAAGCACAATGAAATCAACAGGCACATAATTCCTATTTGCAAGAATAAGAACATCATTTATTCTACCCAAAGGTTCTTAATAGTGGAATCCGCTAAGTGCAAATTAAGAGAACATTCATCCATATTGGTAAAACCTAGCACATCACATAAAGATTTTGGTATTGTGGAAACGCTAGCACCCAAATCACATAAAGCATTGCACTCATAATTTTTAATTTAAACTTTAATGGTAGCTTCCCACTCATCATATAATTTCCTAGGTATTGAAACCTCCAATTCTAGCTTTTCTTCTAAAACTTTCATCAACGCTTCTGCGATATGTTTAGTAATAGCCTTATTTTGTTCATAAGCATTGGGTAACTTTAGCATGAATTGCAACAAAGAAATACACTCAATTAAAGAACAACTATCATGATTAAAATCCTTGAAATCCAAAATAGTGGGCACATCGCTATTTAAAGTTTTTACCTCTCCAAACCCACTTTTATCAATTTTTTGTTAAAATTTTCACCATCCGAACTATGGGGACACCTTCTAGCTAAAGTTGACGCTTCTTCAATCCCCTTTTCATTAAGTTTAATATCACTAAACAAAGATTCAATGGGTGTAACACCAATCATTTTAATATCTTCATCTTTACCAAGCGCAAAAGATTCTGGCTTAGCTGCCATTTGGTTTACTAGTGTAGTTTGTGCATCAGAAATTTTCCCAAGCAAATTTTCAGTAAGAGCAAACTGAGATGAAGATTAGCAACTTCTTCATTAACATCATCGAGTTGTTTTGCAATAGCATCTAACAAGGTAGAATGTTCTTTAAGTTCTTCAGTGAAAAAAATGTTGTGCTCAAATTGCGTAAACATGAAGTCCTTAGTATTTTTCTTGATTTCGGCCAATCTTTTATGATAAGAGATATCATGATAATTTTCTCGAGACATTGTGACAAAGCAAGCAAGATAACAAGCAAGAAAAAAGGCAAACGGAAAATATTTTTGTATTTTTTGTGAAAATGTTTTAGAAGTGGGGGAGATGAAAACGAGAGGCAAATGGCAAATAATGTAAATGCAAGGAGATGAAAGTTTATGCGATGGTACTTGATAGATGTTGATGATGTCTCCCCGACAACGGCGCCAGAAATTCTTCCTGCTACTTGTGAGTTGCGTTGAGATTTCCTCGAAGAGGAGAGGATGATGCAGTACAATAGAGATAAGTATTTCCCTCAATTAAGAACCAAGATTATCAATCCAGTAGGAGAACCAAGAAACACCTCGTTAGCAGTACCTACACACAAAATAACAAATACTTGCACCCAACATGAACAAGGGGTTGTCAATCCCTCGGCGGTTAATTGCAAGGATCAAATCTCGTAGTGATAGATAGATAAAACACAAAATAAAAATAAAGTAAATAAAATTGCAGTAAGGTATTTTTGGATTTTAACATATGATAAAAATAGACCCGGGGCCATAGTTTTGACTAGAGGCTTCTATTTTGAACATAGCATACGGTGGGTAAACAAATTACTGTTGGGCAATTGATAGAAAAGCGAATAATCATGACGATATCCAAGGCAATGATCATGTATATAGGCATCACGTCTGAGACAAGTAGACCGACTCCTGCCTGCATCTACTACTATTACTCCACACATCGACCGCTATCCACCATGCATCTAGAGTATTAAGTTCATAAAGAACGGAGTAACGCCTTAAGCAAGATGACATGATGTAGATAAAGTAAACTCACGCATGAATAAACCCCATCATTTTATCCTTAATGGCAACAATACAAATACGTGTGTTGTCCCTTTCTTTCACTGGGATATAGATCACCGCAAGATAGAACCCATCACAAAGCACCTCTCCCATTGCAAGAAAAATCAATCTAGTTGGCCAAACCAAATCAATAGACTGGAGAGAAATACAAAGCTATAATAATCATGCATAAAAGAGTTCAGAGAAGACACAAATAATATTCATAGATAATCTGATCATAAACTCACAATTCATCGGATCCCAACAAACACACTGCAAAAAGTGATTACATGGAATAGATCTCCAAGAACATCAAGGAGAACATTGTATTGAAGATCAAAGAGAGAGAAAAAGCCATCTAGCTACCAGCTATGTGTGACGCCCGGATATTTAAGCTACAGCAACCTTCCCCTAATGGTGCCATGTCATCGGAATTATTATTTTTCTAAACCTCACTTTGATCCAAACCGAATTCAAATTCAAATTTAAAATAAAGTCAAATAAAATATTTCTTCAACAGTAAAACTAAAAGGTTCACAGTATTCTATAAATTCCCCAGATCATTTTCTTGTTGAACCCAACATTATTTGAAACTTTGAAATGCCCCTAGAAAATCAAACAGTGTCCCAACAGCACTTATTTGAACCATTTAAATCCAAGCATAATTTGAATTAATTCAATCAGACTCCAAACTTTTTGTGGCAGCACTAGATTTTGCCTAGTATTTATTATGGCCAATAGCACTTTTTATAAAAGTCATTTAGTGCATGAACTAAAAGGAAAACAAAAAGAGAAATGAAAAGAAAAAGAAAGAAAAGAAAAGGCCGAAGTGCACTGTGCACTTAGGCCTACTAGCTACAGTACACCACAGCCCAACCCACCTCCACCATCCCCTACCTCACGCTACAGGAGGCAGGGGAGGGCGTGGCGGCCATCCGCCAGCCGGGCTGTCGCCGTGGCGGCCATCCCCGGCCACCACGCGTGGACAAGAGCCTCCCAGAGCCCCCTGGGCAACCCTAGATCGAGCCACAACCACACCCAACCCCCCCGATTCGCCCTCTCCCTCTCTGCTTCTCTCGCTCGTGCGTGCTCGTCAATGCGCTCCCGTCGATGACGCGGCCACCGGCCACCGTTTGCTGCACCGACTAGTCCAGGAGATCCGCAGCTGTCGTCTTCGTCTTCCCCGTGCACCAAATCGAGCCAAGGCGGCCCGTACGCCCGCCATCACCGACGTCTTCACCACGTACATCGCCGTCCTCCGCCGTCATTTGCCACAGCTCCGGACTGTCCCCGGCCTCCCCGACCTCGCCATCAAGTTCACAGTGAGCATCTCCTCCGATTCCCTTCCTTTGCCCTTCGATCCATCACCGTATGTCATCGTCCCAAGGCCATGGCCGGAGTTCTGCTTTCGTGTACACGTACGTATTGTTGTTGCTGCTGCCTGCTCCTGCCCATGGCCGTGGCTACTGTGCCTCGCCGGCGCGCGCCCGCGATTGCCTGCTGCTGTTGATTGCTGCGCTGCTGCTCTTGCTTCCTACTGCTCCTCCTCCATTGTTGCTGCTAGCTGCGCTTGCGCCGCTGCTCCTGTACTGCGGCTTACTACTGATGCTGCTTAATCCTACTACTAGATTGTTGCTTGCTACTGCTGCTAATGGCCGTGACTCTGCGCCCATGCGAGTTGGCCATGGCAACACAGCCGTGGCTCGATGTGTGGCTGGCCATGCTCTAATTTGTAGTACTAATTAGGTAGTAGTACTAATTAGGTTAGCTAGTTTAGTTGTTTACTAATTTATGCTTAATAAAAGAATGACATGTGGCCCCATAATTTTTATCGAGACACTAGTTAGTTTCAGTGACAATGACATGTGGGCCACACTGTCCTTGTTGACTAGTCGAAAGTTGACTGAGTTGACTGCACTTAAGATTTTAATTTTCGGATTAAAACAATTCCAGAAAATTTCACAAAATCGATAATCTTTGGAAAATCATATAAATTCAACCGTAACTCAGATGAAAATAATTTATATATGAAAATTGATCGGAAAAATAAGATGAATCCGAATATGCAATCCGTTCTTCTGTCACATGCCTCTAGCATGATGAACATGGAACCTTCTCCTCTGGATCGTCTGTCTGGTAAATGCCCAAAGTCGAGGAAATATCCATAGATAATTTCCCGCTCCGTCAGTAACGTGAAGCACTGCGTTAGGTCACCCCCAGCGCAATGTTTTGCTTTGTCATGCTTTGTGATGCATTGTTTGCTCTGTTATTTATTATGTTCCCCCTCCGTTACTTCTTTTCGGTAGATCCCGAGACCGTTGTTGATCCGATGATCGACTACTTCACCATCGAGGATCTGAGTCTGTCAGCAGAGCTTCCAGGCATGCACCCCCCCTTGAGCATGCCTATATCGCCTATTCTTTCTCTCTTATGCTTGCATTAGAAATTGTTGTTGCTACTGTTTATCCTATCTCTGATGCATAGCCTGTTTTTGTAACCTGCTTTTGATAATTACCTGCTTATCCTAAACTGCTTAGAATAGGCTGGTTAGTGAACCCCAGTGACCCCACTTGTCTCAGTTGCCCCCGTTGGATCATCGGAAGACTCGACGACTAGGCCCCAGCACCGCACATCACCCCCTTAGTTGTACGACACTGCAACGTTACTATCGAGTGCCGAGGGTGATACCTCGTATAGCACTTCTGATGTTAATTATGTAGAGAAGCTATTTGGTCGTGGTCATCGAGGGTGATTCCTCCTTCACCACACCCGATAACGACGCTATCGTGCAACACCTCAAGTGTGAACCTTGAGGGTGATTCCTCCTAAGTTCACCTTGACGGATACATCGAGTAGGAATCCAACGAGGGTGATACCTCGGATTCCCTGATGTTATGGACACACAGATACTTGGACTTTACAACTGTTACTTGGAAAGGCGGGTTGACCCTGAGGGGTACCCGCGAGTGATGTGGAGACGGGTTGACCTGGAAGGTGCCCGTGAGATAAATACGAGGCATGGCCGGGCATTCTTAGCCCTTGCCGCAAGTCCTCGAGACGGGGCGACGGGGTCACATCGATCGTGAGTCTCTACTCGTTAACGCACTACCAAAACACTAACGATTTTGATATGTGGTCTGAGTGGGCCTCTGGCTCGATAGCACTAACCATCACGCTGGAAAAGTTATGGGCACTCTGCATCATGGCATCAGCCGAAAGCTCTGTCAGACGTCCAGCTCAGCACTGTGGCACGGTCGGATCATGCCGGCCATCCGAGGCAGTGCTGGTATCCACCCTGCACACAACGACCCGGAGTGCAACGGGCGATGGGCCCAAGACCCCGGAGTGCTTAGGATGTAGACCGGCGGGGACCTCTCTGCTGAGCTCTAGGTAGGGCCGCGGTGTGTCGTTTGGCCGAGGCCGGGCATGACCCAGAAAAGTGTGTCCGGCCGGAGTTAAGCGAGCGTGGTGGATAAGTTGGTGCACCCCTGCAGGGAAGAACTAATCTATGCATAGTCGGATCCTCGGTAACGGACGCTCGGAGTTGTATCCCAATCGATACAACTAGAACTGGATACTTGTGATGAGATATGGATAGTAGGGCTCTGGGATTGCTTTCTCGCAGGGAGTCGAGAAAGGATCTCTGGCCGAGGTTGATACTTGGATATTAGGGCTCTGGGATCGCTTTCTCGCAGGGAGTCGAGGAAGGATCTCTGGGCGAGGTTGATAACACTGCTACTACTTTATACTGTGCTAATCTACACTCTTCTAATGCTGCAAGACTGATGAAGATGCTAATCTTCGATAGGACTAGGCCTTCCGTCTATTCTGGCATTTCTGCAGCCCAGTCCACATATACAGCCTTTCTTTGATAATGTTGCATGTGTAGTGTAGATCCTTGCTTGCTGAGTACTTCGGATGAGTACTCACGGTTGCTTTGCTTTCTCTTTTCCCCATATCCGTTTGGTGCAACCAGATGACAGAGCCCCAGAGCCAGCTGCCCCCGCCGACGACTACTACTACCACCCCGAGGGTGGTTACTACTACGAGCTTGCCGACGATCAAGAATAGGTTCGGAGGGTCCCAGGCAGGAGGCCTGCGCCTTTTCGATCGTAGTGTTTTCTTTTGCCCCGCCTTTTAAAGGCCTATCTGTCTTTCTTTTATATCTGTACTCAGATATCTGATGCTTCCGCTGACGCTTGTAAGCGAGCTTATGTATTCGAGCCCTCGAGGCCACTGGCTTGTAATATAAAGCTTGTATTATTTTATTTTGTGTTTTAGAGTTGTGTTGTGATTCCTTCAAGTGAGTCCTTAGGCTTGATCGTGTGCATTGCGTGTATGATTAGTGCACGATTAAGCCGGGGGCGTCACTGGTTGGTATCAGAGCTGACTGCCTGTAGGAACCCCCCTTTCCAACTCCTTGGCCAAAGTTGAGTCTAGTCTTTGAAAAACTGTTTTACTAACATGGCTGTGTGGGTTACGGGCCCACGTCACCAATTGGGTGGTATTAGGATCTTGTATTCCTCGTCTATACTCTGGGACTCTGATCTCTCTTCAATTTGGGTTAAAGATTTTGCTAACCCCAACATTAGGTTCTCGTAACCACTTCATCCCGGAGAGCCCCTTTACTACAGCTGATCGCTTGCTTCGCCAGAAGATTCTGCAGAGACTCCTCGATGTTTCCCGAGACCCTGTGCCCACTGCTTTGCAGTTCCTGACCACCGATAATCCCCGTGAATAACATCCTTGCCGTTTGTACCTTCATTCCCAGTTACTCCTTTATGTACAAGATACCCCGTAATACTCCTCGTTAATCCGGGAATCCTTTGAGCCTACTACCGTGCAGCTTCTTTCGCACTTTGGATAATTCCTCACACTTATGAGGGATTCGTTCATCCCTAGTTGATCATGTGCTTCACAACATTCTTCCCATTGTTAATCGATCTTTCGAAAATCCTCTGCACCCTATTGCTCTTGAAATTCTTGCCTACTTGCATTACGGATAGTTCCATATGACAAGTAATCATTGTTGATATCCCTTGTCACTATCATTCTGGCCTCATTGATTCAACCTGTGTGCGAATACTCGCAATCATCAGTTCTTTCCTAGAATTCGTCCTACCGGCTCAGACGTCATTTTGGACATGAGTTGGATCTCGGCCAATCATGTTGCAATTGATTGTCCATCTAGTTCCCTTCAACTTGAACGCTGAATTATTCAGCTGTTTCTATAATCTAATGCCTTTGCATTCTTTCCTTCTTCTGATTGAGTACTGATACTCACATCAGATCCATTGAGGACCGCTGAATCCTTTGTTGGATTATTATCCGACAATGTCCTTCACATCTAAAATTCTTGTGAGTTCATTCCCCTGATACATATTGCCTTCGGTAAATTGTACCCTCTGCCTATTGTCAACCTTGCTCTGCTATTGAGCTGATGTTATATGCTCTGGAAGTTAGTGGTATATGTTCCTAAGATGCCCCGACGGGTTGAACCTATGCCTTCTTAGTCTGTGTGAACCCGATAATTTTTGTGGGCCATACTCCTCTGGTATATCACCAGGTAGTTCTTCACATTCATTTAATTTTTAACAGAGCAGTGAATGAGAAGTTGTGTATTGGAGAAGTGGGAGTCGACCTTGAACTTTGCGTTCATGCCCATGGACACGATGCAGATCTTATCATGAAAGCTTCTTATAATAGATAATTATTCCCTTGTTGTTAATTATTCTTGTATTCTGATTTGGTCCTTCGTAACTGTGGTTCCGACCATGGTCGTTCTTCTTTGATCCCATTTCTCGGATGAGTTAAAGCACTTGTTTTCTGCAGATCAAAAAGCCTGCTCAACCCCCTATTTTGATCTATCTTCGAGTATTACCCCCTGGTATCTCGAGGATATCAAGCTATTGCCCTACCCCTTTTGAACTTTTGGTGAAGTAGTACCCTTTTCCTGTCATAGTCACTCCACGGGTTCTGGGTTGTCGACAACCGAGAACACCGCATAGTGAATCGAATCGGCACTGCAATTCAGTACTTCTAGTACTTTGTTGATGGAAAGTTTAATACTCCATCACGTCATTCCTAGCCGGTTCGGCTATACCATCATCGTGATAAATTTTAACTGTGCTACCTGGTCCTTCTTCCCGGAGCACAATTTTTGATGATGAGCTAAGCTTACGTCAATTTTCCTCGTCATATCATTTCGCCTTGAACAACAAGCATGATTTCGAGTTTGTGACGTACCCATGGTTCCAATAACCTTTCGCTTCATCATTCCTTTAACTTGATGTCATCACCGATCGATTACATCTTCATGAAATCTCTCGACAATTGTGTCGTGATCATCATCAACATTCTGAACTCTTCCAGGATATCAATCGAATTCATGATGAGAAATACCATCCTTGTCCCTCGATGATTTGTGTTATCATCGACAACATTCTCGCCTTCCCCCCAACACAAATGTGTTCCTGTTTTGAGTTGTACCTTGGGTTCCTCACTATTTAGCTCATGTTTTGTTCTACCTTGGAGTATCACCATCTTTTATGTCAAGAATGTCGTGATAATTTCACCACCTCTTAAGAATTCTTGATACAAGTGATACTTCTTGTCATCTCCATTCATTCCCTTGGTCCCCGTGTTGTTTCTAACCGGAAAACCAACAATTGAACTATGATGTGCGAATTCAAAAGTTCTAGCAACCCTATTGCTTTGAAGTTAATGGTCGATATTTCATTCTTAGACCATTAGTTATCGAATCACCATTCTAACATTGATCATGCTACCTAAGCCCATATTTCGGGTGCACCTTTCAACCAATGTTTAATTGTGTATGTTTTCCTCGAGCATACCTCATTATATCATTTGATCTGGCAAATTTATCTCCTTGTTCACATAATTGTGGAAATCCATCTTTTGGAAATCTCAATGAATTGCCGCCGAGTTCATCAGCCACCTCCTCATCCTCTCCTTGGTTTAATGATGAACTCCTGATTCGGAACTTGCTTCCATAGTTCATTTCCCGAGGATCTTGCAACTCCATCTCGTCAAATTGTGTTGCACCCCTTCCTTCTCAGGCATCATGAGTCTGAGGTATCCTGACACCAATCAGATCTAAATCTCGGTCAAATATGATGGTTGGAACATATTCCCAAGAGTTATAACAAGCTGATGTCATGCCTAGCACACCTGCCCGGAGGACCTATTGTTATAGTTTCCTTTTTAGCAAGGTTAGCCATTCTTCCTTGAGGAAATTGTAAGTCTTATTCTATAAGTTGTTCCTGATGGATCCTTTGTATATCCAAAGTCCGACCTTTGCTTGAAGACCATGTCAATGCTATCTCGAAGCATGTCTGTGGTACTCTGATTTTCAATAAAAACATTTGAAGCACAATGCTAAATTTCCCTTATCAATTATCCAAACACCGTTGTATGGGTAATGTCATGAAGTTTCTCTCCCCTTACCTAAAGGGTTTTCTACTTTATATCCTATCATGGATATCATGCTCCACTTGTCCTTGGGAAGGATATACCCCTGAAATATGTGTTTAGACACATTTTCCTTTCCATTGTTCTGTTTAATCTGATAATCGTATTTTTCTTTCCATTGTTTTGTTTAACCTTTCTGGTAATCTGACTTAACTAAGTAGTGATAAATCCCTGCTTAGGTAAGCACCTTGTTGTACCACACTGTTAGTAAGACCCTATTACTATTGTTGATGATATTCCGATAACCACCGATGGACGAGAACTTTGCCTATTGGTCCGCCTCATTCGATGAGAAGGAAAATGGTTCTCTTCGTCCCTCGCCCTTGGTACCGATGTTGTTGCCGACATAACTGACAGGCTATCCTCTAACATGCCTTGCTTACATGATCGTGCAAGATGTCAGCGCCCTTCCTACTTCTAACCCACATGGTGGGCCCATAACCCACAGTTCCACAGGATCGAAACCTGACTCTCCTGTAGGTCCATGTTTTCCCAAAATTGTTCCTCGCACTTGGCTTCGTATCTAAATCATGAGTCACCTTCCTAGTGATCTATTCTGGTATCAGACGCAATACTTATCCCGATTGCTCTAAACCCCTTTCACCCTCTGTTTCAGGCAACAAACGATTGCCTGCCCGCTTGAAACTTCTCATTGTACCTTCTTACTTTGCTCTCACGATGATTTTCTTAAGTTTCAATTCGAGAGATTCTTTCTGCCACCTTCCCTGAGTCATCTACCAGATAAGCAACCTTGCAGAGGTCCATTCTTCTGAAGTTACCCCTTACCCATTCGTAAGTACGATTGAGTTCCCGAAGAGATGACAACTTCGTCACGACGCCCTGATGCAGAGAAATGAAGACATCAACGCAATGGACTGACCTCTTCGATAAGAGCAACCAAGACAAGAAGACTCGTTAGAATTTCATAACCAAATCCTTTCCCCCTCACCCTACCTCTTAAATCTTGGGACGAGACTTCTTGTAGTGGAGGAGAATTGTGACACCCGGATATTTAAGCTACAGCAACCTTCCCCTAATGGTGCCATGTCATCGGAATTATTATTTTTCTAAACCTCACTTTGATCCAAACCGAATTCAAATTTAAAATAAAGTCAAATAAAATATTTCTTGAATAGTAAAATTAAAATGTTCACAGTATTCTATAAATTCCCCAGATCATTTTCTTGTTGAACCCAACATTATTTGAAACTTTGAAATGCCCCTAGAAAATCAAACAGTGTCCCAATATCACTTATTTGAACCATTTAAATCCAAGCATAATTTAAATTAATTCAATCAGACTCCAAACTTTTTGTGGCAGCACTAGATTTTGCCTAGTATTTATTATGACCAATAAAACTTTTTATAAAAGTCATTTAGTGCATGAATTAAAAGGAAAACAAAAAGAGAAATGAAAAGAAAAAGAAAGAAAAGAAAAAGGCCGAAGTGCACTGTGCACTTAGGCCTGCTAGCTACAGTACACCACAGCCCAACCCAACTCCACCATCCCCTACCTCACGCTACAGGAGGCAGGGGAGGGCGTGGCGGCCATCCGCCGGTCGGGCTGTCGCCGTGGCGGCCATCTGATGAGGACATGACTACCTTGGATACGACCAAAAATATTGCATACATGTATATTTGTGAGGTGATTTCTAATGCAAACTATGCAATAATTTATTTGTGTCATCCACGACAAAAATACTTCACAAACTTTTGTGCCATGTCTAATTGCAGGTGTATGGGACATTTGTACAATTCACATATGAAGATAAGGGAAAAAGAGAAGTTTAGTTGCTGTTCAAAAAGTCCTCTCACGTCACTTTTGGGCCAAGACAAGATAGAGTCCAAGTCTCTCACGTTCTGGATTCAGATTCGGACTGCACAGACATATCTGACTCAAAACGCCAAGAACTTTTTCATACGGATTACGAATTGGGTGATTCTTTTTTTGTTGGAAAGTAGATTTCGTGCTCTTTCCAACCCAATTAGATTCACCTTAAAATTCGTCCGGAGCGTTGAGTTATCAATGAAACAATCTGACGCTGCAGCAGAATCCAAGTCAAACTATAAGTCCAAAGGTGTTGCATCACCTCCACTTGGGCCCATGAGCCTTGTACGACCTAGGGTTAGTTTTAGGCTGCCTTGGGACGTCCTCCCACCTCCTTGGCCGCCACCCCTTACTCCTATATAAGTAGATCCATCTAGTAGCTTTTTCCTTGGGTTTTGTTTAGATTAAAAGTTCGCCATAGCTGCAACTTCGCGTACTTCGTCTGTGTTCAACAACCAGACCAAGACGTCACAGAACCCCACCTCGATCAATAAAGCTTTCATCTTATATTCGCAATATCCAGATTGCAAATCTTAGTTTCTTGCTTGTTCTTCGTTTGCTTGCAGGAGATAGACCCTCGGGGTCAGGTTGATTGTGCTCCGGCGTGGTCAATAACCTCTCGGAGTTGGTTTAGCGATTGCTAAGGCGCGACGTCCTCGCACGTTCGTAGTCGGATCGTCAAAGTCTACTCCACCAAAAACGATAGATATCATCTCATCGAAAGATCGGGACACCCTCGCCTCTATCAAGTGGTATCAGTTTTTGATGAGGACATCAATACCATTGTTACACCCACAGCCCCTGCTGCTATACATACTGGACCAATTACTAGAGCTCGCGCACGCCAATTAAATTATCAGGTACTTTCGTTTCTTGGTAATGATTCTAATGTTCATGAGAATATGATGCTGCCTAAATTGGATACATTTGTTTTGCTTACAAATGAAGGGCCTAGCTTGGACAAGAAAGAGGAACCTTGGAGCAAGTTCAAGCATGGAGATGATGGCATGCGCAAGGGGAACAAGAACGGAGTTACAAGCGATGATTTCAGGACTTTGAAGCCACCATAAGGAGTGCAGGAAGCCTTGGACGAAATATACAAGATGCCACTTCATAAATTTCGTCCAGAGGCTATTATAGGTGCTGCGTCACCTTATTATTGGGCCAGGCCCATGTAATTTCGAAATACTTGAGTATAGGCTATTTTTAGAGTCCGTGTGTGTGGGGAAACAAGAGATAGGGTTGGTTTCGGACCCCTCCTTCAAGGGCCACGAAATCCCCCCCTCTTCCTCCATATATACAGCCCTTAGGGCACCGTTTAGACTTTGGGTTTTGTTTAGATTAAAAGTTCGCCATAGCTGCAACTTCACGTACTTCGTTTGTGTTCAACGACCAGACCAAGACGTCACAGAACCCCACCTCGATCAATAAAGCTTTCATCTTATATTCGCAATATCCAGATTGCAAATCTTAGTTTCTTGCTTGTTCTTCGTTTGCTTGCAGGAGATAGACCCTCGGGGTCAGGTTGATTGTGCTCCGGCGTGGTCAATAACCTCTCGGAGTTGGTTTAGCGATTGCTAAGGCGCGACGTCCTCGCACGTTCGTAGTCGGATCGTCAAAGTCTACTCCACCAAAAACGATAGATATCATCTCATCGAAAGATCGGGACACCCTCGCCTCTATCAAGTGCTCATCAATACCATTGTTACACCCACAGCCCCTGCTTCTATACATACTGGACCAATTACTAGAGCTCGCGCACGTCAATTAAAATATCAGGTACTTTCGTTTCTTGGTAATGATTCTAAAGTTCATGAGAATATGATGCTGCCTAAATTGGATACATTTGTTTTGCTTACAAATAAAGGGCCTAGCTTGGACAAGAAAGAGGAACCTTGGAGCAAGTTCAAGCATGGAGATGATGGCATGCACAAGGGGAACAAGAACGGAGTTACAAGTGATGATTTCAGGACTTTGAATCCACCATAATGAGTGCAGGAAGCCTTGGACGAAATATACAAGATGTCACTTCATAAATTTCGTCCAGAGGCTATTATAGGTGCTGCGTCACCTTATTATTGGGCCAGGCCCATGTAATTTCGAAATACTTGAGTATAGGCTGTTTTTAGAGTCCGTATGTGTGGGGAAACAAGAGATAGGGTTGGTTTCGGACCCCTCCTTCAAGGGCCACGAAATCCCCTCCTCTTCCTCCATATATACAGCCCTGAGGGCACCGTTTAGACTTTGGGTTTTGTTTAGATTAAAAGTTCGCCATAGCTGCAACTTCGCGTACTTCGTTTGTGTTCAACGACCAGACCAAGACGTCACAGAACCCCACCTTGATCAATAAAGCTTTCATCTTATATTCGCAATATCCAGATTGCAAATCTTAGTTTCTTGCTTGTTCTTCGTTTGCTTGCAGGAGATAGACCCTCGTGGTCAGGTTGATTGTGCTTCGGCGTGGTCAATAACCTCTCGGAGTTGGTTTAGCGATTGCTAAGGCGCGACGTCCTCGCACGTTCGTAGTCGGATCGTCAAAGTCTACTCCACCAAAAACGATAGCTATCATCTCATAGAAAGATCGGGACACCCTCGCCTCTATCATAGGCCCTTCATTTGTAAGCAAAACAAATGTATCCAATTTAGGCAGCATCATATTCTCATGAACTTTAGAATCATTACCAAGAAACGAAAGTACCTGATATTTTAATTGGCGTGCGCGAGCTCTAGTAATTGGTCCAGTATGTATAGAAGCAGGGGTTGTCGGTGTAACAATGGTATTGATGTCCTCATCACAACTCCCTTTGTATGGAACAAATTATGCCTCTGATTTTGCTCAGCTTGTGTGACCTGCACACTCAAAACACGTTGAGCAACTAAACATTCATACCTGTCAGCGTCTTCAGGAGCCATGTATTGCGTCTCATGATCAGAATCATCTCCACCGTGTTCTTCACTTGTAATAAGAGCCAAAGTCTCCTCATCATAGTCACTAGCGGACTCATACCCACCATCCTCAGTAGCAATCATAACACGCGGAGATTGGCATTCTCTCGCATAATGACCTCTTCACTTACAACGACGACAAATAATATCATGTGTGTGCCCTGTTGATGCCATAGATGAAGAAGAGCTCTGGGCAGGCCCAGAAGGTGTACTCTTGGCAGATGGTGGTGGTGGTGCCTGTTTTCTTATATCTCGGTTGGAATTGGCGGCTGAAGTCAGTGGTGCCGCAGTTGGACGTGTGGGAGTAGAGGAGGCACGCGGTGTCCATGATGAAGATCGACCTGCAGAAAAATTAGTTCGCGCCAATGCCTGTCGATCCTGCACTTCACGTTCAGCTTTACAAGCAAGATGGAATAAACGAGTGATATTATTATACTCCTTATACTCTAGAATGGTCTGAATCTCTCTATTTAATCCACCCATGAAACGTGCAAGCATAGCTTCATTCTCCTCAACAATACCACATCTAATCATGCCAGTTTGTAATTCCTGATAATATTCTTCTACAGAATTTTTTCCTTGTCTTAAGCGCTGCAATTTTTGAAGTAATCCACGTT